>CBVK0100352421.1:0-21054 GCA_900067695.1 Picea abies
CCACCTATAGAGGGTGGGAGGGGGGGCATTATTAGAGAATTTATAATAAAGGGTGGGAGGAGGGGCCATTATTAGAGAAATTCTCTAATAATACCTCCTCCCACCCTCTTGCATTAAATTTAAAATACTTTACCCTCACCTTATTGATTTAACAAATTTCATCGAATATATATACAAAATTATGTTTGAAATGCATTAAATGTGTATTGCAATAATACTTTTATCATAATCATATGTTGAAAAGTGTTATGATACAATTACATTAATGTTAATAGAGAATGCACTAAATGTTTAAATGTTTATCTGAATCATATTTTTATATTTTATCCTAATCATATCTGATACATGTTATGTTACAATTACATTAATGGAGAATGGGTTACATGTTATGTTACAAATTTATTAATAAAGAATGAGTAAACCCATTGACTTAAGAGTATTATATATTTAAATATATAGTGTTCATATTTTGAGGTTGATTGATTAATTATATAATTTGTTTATTTTAAATGTAAAAATTATCTAGTTTTTAAATTTATTTTAAATTTAATAATATATATTTTAATATAAAAATATTAATTAATTAATTTAATTTAATTTGAATAATTGAGAAGAATGATTATTATTTTTTTCACAATATCATGTTGAGTGTGACTTCGAACTTTGTTATTTCTAGAATTAATATTATATTATATATATTAGAAAATAGCACAAAGTTGTTTTTCATATTAATTAATCTCAAAAACTAATGATAAGAATGCATGTGTTAGGTACTTAGTGACTCTCAAGAAAAATGAGTGAGAGATGAATGAGTATGGTACGAAATGGGACCATAGACGATCAAAAGTTGGATAAATTGGATGGGAAAGTTTGATCCGTAGGAGAGGCAATAATCGATCGTTAGAAAAAGGAGTATGCCGAACGTTGACCCTTCAAATTGACGGAATTATGAGTACCGGGTAATGACATAGATTTTGATATATGTGGAAATAGCATGTTCATATTCATGGTAGTATTAGATTCTTGGTAAAGGTTAAATCAACTAGATTTTATGGGGGAGATATTAATTTTGAAAATAAGTTTTATATATATATATATATATATATATATATATATATATTAAAGATATGTTCAACTAAGTTATATATATATAAAAAAGGAGTAAATAAATTTTTAAAGGTTAAAATATTTATATGGTTAGTATTTTAGTGTAAATCAATTTTGGGAAATTAATTTTTTTGTTAAAATATTAATTCTATTATTTTGTAAATTAGGATAATTAATTCCAAATTGAGTGCACAAACATATAGGTAATAGTAATTGTTGGCTAGGTAATTATATAGGTAATAGTAATTGTTGTCTATCTTATATTTTTTTATAAGATTACATAGAATACCATGTGGTTAGTAAATAAATGAATACATATTATATTTGATTCCTCTTATTGCATGATAAATGTAGAGTTAAGATGGATCTACATTGGTGCTAACTTGTCATATGACCTAAAAAGTTAAGAGCTAACCCCAATTATCTTAACCTCTAAGCATTATTATATAAAGGTTCTAATTGATTTTTGGGGAGAGGGATTGTCATATTATCGATTGAGAGTTGTGTGAGATTAACCCCATACCAAGACTTTTTTAGTCTCCAACTTAAGAAAACAAAATTGTGGATTTGTGATTTAATCGTTGGGAAAAGATTGTGTGTTGTCTTTCTGTAATGTTTGATATGACATAGGAGAAGCATCAAGGTACAAATTTCAGATTCTTCACCTTTATTCAATGTGGAAAATTGTTGAAATGATCAATTTGGAATGAATTAGTCTAGATTAAAAAGTCCTCTTAAATAATCACCATCCCTTGGATTTTAAAGCTTGGATACTCTTGCATGAAGTAAGATACATTGATTATCTCTAACATTTCAAATTGAAGCACCAATTGCAAATGCTTATCAACATATGTGGTTGTAAATAAAAGAAAATGTTTTCTTATTATGTGCCCTTAACCACATGTAACAATGCCATGTTGTAAATAAAAGAAAGTGTTTGTCATGTTGTAAATAAAATAAAAAAAGTGTTTTCTTATTATGTACCATTAACCACATGTAACAATGCCAGCACTCTTTTTAATAGAGTATGAATGTCTTTTTAAGAATGGCAACATTCTTGTTAATAAAGTATGAGTGTCTTTTTAAATAATTCCACTTATGTGTAAAGAAAAGAAAATGATTTTATGTCCATCCCATAGAACATATTTATTATGTACTCTTAACTACATGTAACAATGTCAACATTCTTAATAGTAAAGTATGAGTGTCTTTTTAACAAGGGCAACTGTTATATAGTGCATCCAAAAGTTAATAATTTGTTTTTACATGAATCTATGTATCTTTAATCAAGGTAATAAAGTATGAGTGTCTTTTTAACAATGATTGCTAAATGTTATATACTGTATTCAAAAATTAATAATTTTTTTTATTTGGATCTATGCATCTTTAATCAAAATTTTCTATAATTTTTTTTTGGATCTATGCATTTTTAATCAAATTTTTCAACCGTCATATTTAGTTGTGTCTTGCTCATGGAATGAACGAGTCATATCAAGAATCAAACGCATATACAGTGCCGAAAGAAGGGGCATTCTCGCATTCTCATCTATGGATTTACGAAAATTTTCAGACAGGGAATAACATCAACACCTTTATTATTCTTCATCCTTTACTAAACTCGAACCCACGACTTCTATTTACATTTCGTCGTATCACGAATTTATTCATGGGACCTGTTAGAAAAGAAAACCGGACGGCGTCATATAAATTCCACAGTCTTTCCCCGTTCCTACAGAAATCCATCCTTCATCCTTTAATGAACTCGAACTGACGACGTCTATTTACATTTCATGATATCACGAATTTAACCATGGGAACTGTTAGAAAGGAAAGCCGGGCGGCATCATAACTTGTAAATTCCACGGCCTTTCCCCGTTCCTACAGAAATCCAACACAAGAACAGTTGAATTAATTTTCTGTAACGCCCTGTACTCCACTGTACAATAAAATTAGATCATTACATAAACAAATGCTTACCGTGTGGTGCGATTGATCGTATATGTGCGGGGGTTTGCTGTCTTTTTCTCCAATTTTTTCACCGGCTGCTCATTCTTGGTCTGCAGAAGCGTATTGTTTTCGGAAATCATGTCTAACGATGGCTGCCACGATCTCGCACGCCTTAGGGTTTTATTACTGACGATGTGCTTACTATCCCATTCCTTCGCTGATGTTCTTGAAAAGCGTCGCGTGTTCAAATCCCGCCGGGTTCTCAATTGAGCTCTAGGTTTCCAAATCGAAGGGCCGCCGCGTCCGATGGCCGTTTCTTCCTGTTGTTGTTGCTCCTTGTGCAGGAAACATAAGCAGGTTTGGGAAACGGAAGAGGACGAGGAGCCGGGAAAGAGCCGGGGCATCGGCGAAGAGGACGAGGAGCCGGGAAAGAGCCGGGGCATCGGCAATAGCAGGTACGTGTTGCCGCCTTGAAGCTCGGCGTCCAGAGAGAGAATCGATCCGGAGACGTGGCGGACGCAGTGATGGGGATAAAGACGGAGAAGTTCAGGTATTGTCATGGACGCGGAGAAGTGGCGATGTCGTCCGCTGGGTTCGATGATTCGAACCTTCGGCCGGCCACAGTAGATCGTTCTGAGACACATTGCGTTGCCCATTGCCCAGCGCATTCCTGTTCTCAAATATCATAGCTTCCTGTTTGCGATGAGATCGATAAAAATCCACGGCTTCGCCATTATCGGGTACGTTTGTGAAAGCATTTTTTTCATTTGATTTGATTTGATTATAATGTTCAATAACACCAAACTCGATCAATGGGGTTCATGAAATTGATATGCGAGTGATTCTTCACTGCGTCATCGATATATTCGTATCGGCTACGGCATATGGGGCCTCGTGATTAACTGCTTTCCATGTTCTGGAACGCTTATTATTTAGTTTGAATCATGATGCAATTTGCAGTATTCAATTGTATAAGAACTTTAAATGGATTTTAATATCCTCTCCTTTTCAATCAATCAAGTTTTGTACTGAGTCAAACTGGTGATGGGCTCTGTTAGCTACTCTCTGTATTGATTCAAACTGGTGATGGCTTATGTTATCTACCGACTTTCATTGATGTAACTATATTAAGATTACATTAATTGAATCTATGTTTAGATTATCTTAATTATTTATTTTTTATATTAATTGAATTTATCTGAAGATTATCTTAATTATATTTTAAGACTATTTTAATTATTTATTTTTATAAAATATTTTTCAGAATATTTGTTTTTAATTTAGTCAGAAATTGTTATATTCATATATTTGAATGATTATTTATGTATAATTCAAATGATTTTAGAGTTTTCAATATGATAAATTCATTCAGAAATAAATTTTAAACAATAAAAAATAGTATTTTTTTGTAAATTTGTATGATCTGATTCTAGTTAAAAAAAAAAGTCATTTCCTAGAAGAGCGAGACAACCCCAATTCTAATAAAAATATATATTATTTTTTAAATAAAATTATAAAAAAAATGAATTTTTATTGATGAAACTATATTAAAATTATATTAATTGAATCTATGTGAAAATTATCTTAATTATTTATTTTTATGAATTTCCTAAGATTATATTAATTGAATTTATGTGAAGATTATCTTAATTACTTATTTATTTTTATGAATTTCCTATCAATTATCATTATTATTGATAAATATGTTTTTATAAAATTTTAAATATTTCATTTTTATATAATTTTTAATAAAAATACTACTTATTTATTTTGAAGAAAAATTATAAAAAAATTGAAATATATGGCGACTTTATCTTATAAGATTTTAAATGTTTGATTTTTTACATAATTTTTAATAAAAATACTTATTATTTTTAGGGAATATATAAATTTTAATAAAAATACTAGTTATTATTTGTTTAAATTGAAATATATTAAAAATTTGAATTTATAAAATTTTAAATATGTCATGTATTATATAATTTTTAATAAAAATACTTATTATTTTTTTAATAAAAATACTTTTTTTTTTTAAATTATAATAAATTGAAATATATTGAAAGTTTTAAGTTATATATAAAATTTCAATTACCACAAAATTATATCCAATTATTCAAAATTTCAAATATTTCCAACTATTCAAAATTTCAAATATTTGAAAATAAAAGTCACAACAATTTTACAATGCATAATTTAATACCATGAGACATTAATAAGAAGAATGATGAAGATAGAGTGTTTATAAGGGGGTGGTCAAATTGTAAGATTATTTTTGTTTCCAATGTGCATAAATAATGCTTTGCCTCCATTTCAATTGCATAGAGGGTGTCATAAGGGTAGTTGGATATCTATTTAGTCAAAGTAATTTAGGGATTCACTATGGTATGTTATATTAGTTTTTTACTTTCATATATGGGTTTGTGTTAGTTATCTATTTTTATTGATTGTATCATTGGCAAATTCAACTCTTAATTGTTACATTTATACATCAAAATTTCAATTACCACTAAACTTTATTCTACTCTAATTTCATGCTTGAAGATAGATATCACAACAATTTTTCAATGTGTAAGATTACACTATAAGACATATTGATTAGAATGGTGTTGTACTTAAGGAGTGGTTAAAATGTAAAACAATTTCCATGTCTTCCATGTTAATAAATAAACCTCCCTCTCAAGCCCCTTTTGAGGCAAGTTGCATTGAAATTAATCATTCATTTGGAAAGTGTTTGATAGTTAAAAGTCTCTCTAACATTCTTGTATTTCCTTTCCACCTGGTTGATGTTGCATATGTTCATTTAAACAATTGATTACACTAAACTTTTTTTCCAAGCCACTTTTAAGGCAAAATGTGTTGAAAGTTATCATTTATTTGGAAAATGTTGGGAGTTAAAAGTCTCCACATTAACATTATTCTTGTCTTTCCACCTTATTGATGATGCACATGTTCACCCAAAGTACTATTTGGTTGATTAGAAGAGGTAGTGGAAGCTATTTTCAAACTTAATTCTAGGATCTTAAAATCCAAAATCCAAAAAGAATGGCATTCACTTCATCTTTTCAATCCTTTGAATAAAAACCAATTGATGTTGTAGATTGAGGTATGAAACGTTTTCATGGAAAAATGTCCTATGTTTTGGGAATTTGATCCACTTCCTTTACACCTCCCATAGGAGTATGAAAATTTAATTGGAATGACATGCTTGAGTTTTTAAGGATATCATAGATGAAGTTGTTTTTCTAGTGCAAGTTATCTATCATTGTATTTTGGAAATTTAAGAAAGAGAAGCTTAAGTACATCTATAAATATAATTGTTATGACATGAATTCCATGAACAACCAAAAGAAATATTTAGAAAGTGGGTCTAGTGGCAAGAACTTAAAAGCAGGTTAAAGAAAAAAGAACTTATTTCCTAAAGGAAACATTGTTGAAAGAGAATTCAAAGTCATTCTAGAAACAAGGCTTTGAAACTTTCCAATGGTCTCAATATCAAAATACATCTAAAAGAAAATGTGTAACATAAATAAACGACATGAACATAATGTAAATGAAAAAAATAATTATGATGCTAAATGGAAATTATCTGCTACTTATAATACTAGGAATAATTATAAGTGATCCTTGCCCCCACTAAAAGTACTTAAAACATGAAAAAGAAAGAGAAATGTGTTGTTGCAAAACATCACCCATATCTAATAAAGAAACTAAATAAAAGGACAACTAAAATGGGAGGGGATCCTTGTCTCAATTAGTGTAGAGTATGTATCCTCTGTTGTAATATTATTTCTCGTTCTCCTCCATCCTCTATTAAAGTTTCCCCACTTATTACATTGCAAAATTTTTCATAACTACAAATGGTGTGTTACCATGTGTCCCTTTGTTGAGTTAGTGCATTGGACCTTTTCCATTTCACATTTCCTACCTTGCCTAACGACCACCACATGTTTCTAGATTCCTTGGTTGTGGATAACATCAATATTGTGATGTAGTTCACAACATGTGTGTTGATTAAGCTACATGGAGTATTGTTAAAAATAAATTTTTAACACAAGTGAACATTCAACTTGTTGGCATATTTTTTCATAAGTTAATAAGTGTACATATTCAACCTTTTTTTGATGGAGATTCATCCGAATTTTGTCAAAAATTATAGTTCCATTTGATTGATGGGAATTTTAACCATGGAAAATTTCCTTTAAGGGTTTTTTCCCATTTTAATATGACCTAGATCATAGAGAATTTGAAAGAATAAGTGGATCAAGACAAAACTTTACCTCACCAAAAAAAATGTGCTCATCGAAAAAGTTAATTTGTCCACTTATTAGCTTACTCCTTTTTATATATTTTTTTTATTTGTAAATATGGCGCTTCAGTATATACACATCTACAATATTTTATATATGATTTGAACACTTAGATAAAGAGGGGAGGGATTGATGGAAGACAAAGAAGAAAGAGATTGCAGAGATAGGGTTTTGCAAAATATGGAAGTGAAAATGGATCCGAATGATTATTTCAAAGATCCACGTGAAGGATGATTTTTTTTCACCAAGGAAATGAGGATTAAATTCCTAGAGGAAAGAATAAGGGTCCAAGGGATACTTTTTGGCTCTTGTGAAAACTATAGTCAAGACCCATTCTAGATGAAATCGGTGGTCAGTACACCCATTAGACTTGACACTGACAAGCCTATGGGAACTCATCTATCAACATGAAAGGTGTTTGTTGGATTTGATGTTGTAAGAAATATATTATGTGTGTAGTAGTAATTCAACTCTGTGTCCAAGGGCAGAAGGTGGTAGAGAAGAGGTGGAAAGAGGAGCTTCATTCCCAACAAACTCACTATTCCTAAACCCTTCTTACCAAAGCAATGAGGAGTATGGGAATTATAAGGAAGATCTTGCCTAGTTATGAGAGCTATAAGGTAGTGGTGGAGCTGGAATCAAAGCTCAAGGTAACAAAGGTTTTAGTGGAATGAGAAAAGTAACGAAGGAAAGAGCCCCTCCTAAGGTAAAATTGAGAAAGGAGGAGTGTAAGTGTGTTAAAATATAGAAGAATAAGGTCTGATTAGTTCTTGGTGAGGATATTAAGATGAACCAAGTGCTCAAAATGGAAAACTAGGCTTTGATGAGTGGTTTCTTTGGACAACAAATCTCTAAAGAAACCTTAGGTGAATGTTTGGAAACATAATGGAAACCCTTGGTAGGCTACATTCCAAAATTCAATCTATCGGAAAGAAAATATCTTTCTTTTATCTTTAAATTTGAAGAAGATGCATCCAAAATCTTAGGTTAGAGGTGTATGTAGGGTTTTATACCATTAACACTTAAATGATGGACCCCTTGTTTCTATCTATGAATAGAGAAATCCACTATGCAGATAGTTTGGGCCAAACTGTTAGGTCTTCCACTGGAGTTTTGGTTATCGGATGTTTTTAGGGCCATAGGGTAAAACCTAGGGCATTAATATGACCCCAAGGGGGGGGATATATGGGGTTAAATGTATATGTAATGGGGCAATTGTATATGTAATAGGGGTCAACATAATAAAGGGCCCACATGTGTAATGAGTGGGAATCATTATATATAGAAGTCAATGTAGTCATTATTGAAACATGACAATATGATTTGGTTATGTGGTTGTACTTGAGTAATTTGGAAGAGGTTTTCATATTATTTAAGGAGATATTGTGTCACTCATCTCTATTATCTATTTTCAAGATGTGCTCCATGTTCACATGTTAGCACATGATTTTTTTTTAAATGGGAAAATTATAATGGGGGTGATTTAAACTTCACTATTAAAAGAGGAGAGATATGGGGGAATGCAGTTAGAGTAGACCTCGTCAATAGATTTCTTCTTGAATAAGTTTGAGGAGGTTGAACTGGTGGTGTGGAACCAGAAAAATTAGTTCCCACATGGAGTAACATGAGAATATGGGGTGCAAGGGTTGCCAAAAGATTGGCTAGGTTTTTGGTGATAGAGTTCATCATGGTCATCATTTGAAGGATAATATCATGGATGAAGATAGAAGGCAGCCTAAATTGATCTGAAAATCCTTATATACCAATATTAATCTTTAAAAAACCATTTTAACATCTAACTTGATTCAGAATAATTCTTGATCGTATTGAGGTGATTTGAGAAAAAATGATGATGTGCTTATTATCCAAGATCTCATAAAATAATGATTTATTTGAAGATTAATGAGATAAAACAACAAAAAATAAAAGAACTCAAATTATACAATATTGATGGCATAGTTTACTACATCTCCGAGCTCCCTTTAAACGAATGAGACTACTTCTCATAATCTCAAAATGTCAAACTACAATACAAAATGGACTTACAAAGCCAATTTTGAAGTCACTCTCAAATTCCACTGCTCAAACTCAAATATAGAGTTTACCATTGAGTTCCTTGTGAAATTCTGAGAAAAATGAGTATAAAGTCGACAATATTCTGAACTGGATCAATTTGACCCTCTTTACATGCCAAGTGATGCACTATGATGCTCATTAATGGAAATCTAGACTAAGACTTTCAAAGATAGAATATTATCACAAAAATAACATCATGATCATACTCCTCTCGAGAAAACGAGAAAAATGAGTATAAACAAGCCTATGTTTGGACAAAGTACCTCATGGCACGCAAATTTATGCAACACTAAAAACTTAGCTTTCTCTTTGGCATGCAAAAAGATGAATCCATATTGTACTTATATATCGGTATCCATGCACACCTCAATATATGTTCCATATCGAGATCCATGCACACCTCGGGATCTGTGTCATCTCGGAATTCATGCACACCTCAGGATCTGTGCCACTATGTCATATGTGTTGGGTTTCATGCCCATATATAGGTGTAGGTCAGAATCGAACCACACCATACTTGGTGGGATATTTGGCGACAATTAAAGTTGGCAGAATCTCCAAAAATGGTGGGTCGGGTTGGCCCAATGGGCTCGAACCTTGTGTTGACGTCAACATACATACTAAATATAATATAACGGGTTTGTTATAACAAGACCCACATTTGGCATTATGGTTGGCAGATGGTATGTTAAGTCATTTTCATCAAGGAATATTTCCTCCATATTCTATGGGAGGTCGGAGGTTCAAAACCTGCCAAGCCCATAACAAATTTTGATACCTAACCCTACTTGGGCTTCTAGAAGGTGCCACATGGTGCCATTTGATTGGCCCACATGGCAGTCTATCATTGGTTGAATGTACAACCTTTTCCACGTCACCACTGACTTGTCTGCCACATGTGCATATGGACTTCCATGTGTCAACTTATTATTGGTCCACTTATTGCTTGCAACATCATCATACGGATGCCACGTCGTCTGTACAAATTACACGTGTCATTTTTTATTGTTCCAAAACGACCCCTGAAAAGTCCATTTATGGGTGACACATGGCACATTTTCATGCTGACATGTTTGTTGAAATAATGTAACTACGAAGAGCATTCTTATTATTATGTTGTTATTGGATTAAATCCCCATTGAGGATTAATCATGTCATTATTATTATTGGATTAAATCCCCATTGAGGATTAATCATGTCATTATTATTATTATTGTTATTGGATTAATCCCCATTGAGGATTAATCATGTCAATAATTGTATAAGGACAAAATCCCCTTTTGCGGATTGGTCATCGGACAATCACAAAGGGCAGAATAAGAAGTCGGCCCCAACAGTTATAATGGAAGACCCATAATTAATTAAAGGTGGGTTTACCCACCCAAAGTGAGAGGTCGGCCCTGCCAGATGGTGACCTTTCACACGTGCCAGGTTGATATAAATAAGAGGCTAGTGCCTCACTTCTAACACACAACTCACTTGCTCATTCTCTTATGAGGCAAGCTGCAATTAGAAGTTGGAGAGAGGAGAAGAAGAGTGGCGCATCTCTTGGGGAGGACTTTCTATATTGGTTTGAGTTATCTCTTGAACATTGTATAAGCCATTTATGATAAGGAAGTTTTTACTGGGTTTTCTTCCCCTAGAGGGTTTCCCAGGATAAATGATGTGTCTCTTGTGAATGTGTATTTCTCAGTGATCTTGTTCATATTATGCTCTTATCTAATGAAATGCAAAGAACTATAATAATGGAATAAACATTAACAATGTCTTCATGACATCATCCTATTGTACATATAGAACACATGTCGCCCTTGCAGTGGTGACACGTATCACCTTTGAATTTGACTTTTTCCCTTTTTTCCATGTTTGACCACAACTTTGACCAGCCATAATGTTTGCATACAAACTTTGTTTGAGGTGATTTTTATGTCATTGGAAAGTTATCGTCGAGATCTATGCAATGAATTCCTTTTCGAGAGAATTTGATACATTCAAACATTGATATTTTCTTGATCCTCCTGGACCTCTATGAGAATTTCGGATCCTCTTGGATCACACCTTCCCACTAAAGAGCTTTTGGTCCTCCAAAAGTATGAATATTTCAACAACTTAGTGATGATAAATATTACTCACTCTTTCACCTTACTGAAATGATCTTACTCAATAACTTAGTGATGATGAAGCTTCTTCACTCTTCCACCTTACTAAATATTCTGGGACTAAATTTTATCTTGGATCTTGGATACTAGATCAGTGTAATTATGTCTACTTTTGAAATATGGTTGTGACTCTGGCTCTTTGGAAATTGGTGCTAGCTCAAATATTGTTTCGGTTCTGGCTCATAGATTCCTTCACAACAAACATCTGCTCATTTAATCTATGCAAAATCTGAATTTGAATCATGTACTCAACATCCACTCTCATCTCCTTCTTTGTTGAAGATAGTCTATCTTGACCAATCATGAAACCAAGTCGAATGTTGATCTATGCCTCATTGTTCCTACATTGTTGATGTATCTGGAGGAGCCTCTGAATGAATTCCCTGTCCATTTCCTATCTCCTGCTCTGAAAGTAATTATAAACATATGCTTTGTATACATTTGTTCTATTCGATTTTCTCTTGATCCAGGTATACATGTACATGAACATGACGTAATATCTTATAGATGCTTATAGCATACATATTTACAAGTATTTACTTCTTATCTCTACAAAGAAGATTATTTTTCTCAATCATCTCTAGGAATATTTACGTTACTTTGATTCTCTTCCTGCTTTCAATCTACATGTTCCAATTGGCTACATCCTTTTGTTCCTTCGCCTTCAATTCTTCAGAATAAGAATGTTAACTTAGACAATTTGATCCATATGTAGTACTTAGCTGAAAATACGACAATTACTATTGTCTTCACTGATGTCGAAAGGCTTAGAAATATCTATAAGATCCCTCTCACTCTAGAACAAATCGACTATATAGAAACCCTTTACAAGATTCCTCTCACTTTAAAACAATGTACAAGGTGGCTATATAGAAATGTTACATGACTCTTCTCACTCTTAACAATATACAAGGTGGCTATATAGAAATATTACAAGACTCGTGTCACTCTTAACATTCTCTAATGAGTGTCTTACAATCCTTCTAATACAACAATAGATATTGACTTAGAAGGTATCTACATATGCATATTAACTTGCAATTTTTTACAAATATACATATTTACAATAAAATATTTTCTAATAGATGGTTTATTCATGGACTCATCCTTCCCTTAGTACTGGAGGGAGTCTCACAGCTTCCTATCTCTGATAATGCCTCTAACACTGATGTTGAATCTGACATTGAATCTGTCGCAAAATCTGATGTTTAATCCAAGAAACCATTAGACCAGATTATAGGTCTTCCCAGTAACCTATATAACCTCTCTTTGTGAACACCAACCACTATTGATGTATATTGAGTAGCTTCCTTTGAATACACAAGTACTTGGCCATTCTAGAATGCAACTTCATATCCTTCATCTTCAAAAGTTGTAACTGAGAGTAGGTTTACTTTCAAATATGGAACACATAACATATGTTCTATTCCCATAAATCCTCCTAACTCAAGCTAGAATCTTACATATCCAGACCCTCTTATTGCTTGTCTGGTGTTAGTTCCAGATCCTACATAGAAATCTGTGTCGATCTCTGAGAAAGTAGGGAATATTGATCTCATCCTAGTCATGTAGTGAGACAAGCCACTGTCCATGAACAATACCTCAATGTCTTCATATGTCACTCTATTAAGACCAACCATTAAGAAGTATCCTTTCTCGAATCTTTCAACAAGACTATTAACTTCACTTGGGGTTGATGCTTGTCTACTTGCAAGTGCATTTACATATTTTCAATTCTTCTTCAGACATAAGTGTGGATAAAGTGTTCAATACTTCTCGATCTAATGTCCACTCTTGCCACAATAAGAGTAGAGTGCATTTTTCCCATCTTGGAACCATGATCCCTTCTTGTCATTCCCCCTTTTCTTTTGTTTTGAGAAATCACCTTTACCTTTAGTCTTCTTCTTGGATGGATTTTCTTGCACAAACTGTCTTCTTTGACATTTCTCCATATTATGGTTGCTTCCACAGAAAGCACATGGATATATAGAACATATGTTCTTATCAATATTACTAGTGGGAAATGTCTTCACTCCCTCTTTAGAATGCACATCCCTTTCTGGAGATGTCTTACATATGTTACCTTTCCTTGGGATGGAAGGTAAGACTAACTATTTATGAAGGATCTCTTCATCTGAATTTCTCCTTACTTCAATCGTCCTTGAGCTTTCTCCATCTTGACAGGGAGAAGAATAATACAAGGAATTATATTTCTCGATCATGCCTTTTGAAGGAGCTAGTTTCTCTTACATTGGAGACTTTACATCCTCTACTTGCTAATCTTCATGGAATGGTGTTGGTTTTTCCAATACTTGATCCTTAGTCTGCAACTTCCTTTCCAACTCATGAAAAAAACTTCTATGAAATTTCTCATGACATATCAATTGATCTTGAAGATTCTACTTCTCCTCCTCAAGAGATTATAGATGCATCCTTAATTCATAATTATCCTTATGAATCTGTCAATTAATGTTTTATGTATCCTTAACTTCATGAGAGATTTGCTCATATTTTCCTCTCAACGAGAGTCTTCAAAACCTTCACCAACTTGAGTCTTGGACCTCGTCGCATCAACTTCCAAATACACGTCAAACTAGCTCTGATATCACTTGATCCAAAAATTCTTAGATACCAATATTAATCTTTAAAAACTTATTTTATCATATAACTTGATTCATAATAATTCTTGATCGTATTGAGGTGATTTGCATAAAATTGATGATGTGCTTATTATCCAAAATCTCATAAAATAATTATTAATTTGAAGATTAATGAGATAACACAATAAAAGAACTCAAATTATACAATATTGATGGCATAGTTTACTACATCTCTGAGTTCCCTTTAAACCAATGAGACTGCTTCTCATAATCTCAAAATGTCAAATTACAATAAAAAATGGACTTACAAAGCAAATTTTGAAGTCACTCTCCAATTTCACTACTCAAACTCAAATATAGAGTCTATCATTGAGTTCCTTGCGAAATTTTGAGAAAAATGAGTATAAATTCGAACATATTCTAAAGTGGCTCAATTTTACCCTCTTTACACGCCAAACGATGCACTATGGTGCTCATTAATGGAAATTTGTACTAATACTTTCAAAGAAAACATCTTAGCACAAAAATGATATCACCATCATACTCCTAGACTTGGGAAAATGAGAAAAATGACTATAAACAAGCCTATTTTTGGACAAAGTACCTCATGTCACGCAAATATATGCAACACCAAAAACTTAGCTTTCTCTTTGGCATGCAAAACGATGCATCCATACAATACCTCTATCTCGAAATTTGTGCACACCTAGGGATATGTGCCACCTCCGGATATGTGTCATCACAGGATCCGTGCACACCTTGAGATTTGCGCCACTATGTTATATGCATTGGGTTTCATGCCCATATATAGGCCTAGGTCGGAACCAAACCCCAACATACTTGGTGGGATATTTGGCAATGATCAAAGTTGGTGGAACCTCCATAAATGGCAAGTTGGGTTGACCCAAACAACCCAAACCTTGCGCTGACATCAAAATAAGTATTAAATATAATATAGCAGGTTTGTTATAACAAGACCCACATTTGGCATAGTGTTTGGTGAATGGTATGTTAACTCATTGGCATCAAGGAATATTCCCTCTGGATTCTATGGGAGGTTGGGGATTCGAAAGTCGTCGAGCCCATAACAAATTTTGATACATAGCCCTACTTGGGCTTCTGAAAGGTGCCACGTGGCGCCATTTGATTGGCCCACGTGGAAGCCTATCATTGATGGACTGTACAACCTCTACCATGTCACTGCTAACCTGCCTGCCACCTGTGCGTACAAACTACCATGTGTCAACTTATTATTGATCCACCTATTTCGTTTGTACGAATGACACATGCCATTTTTTTTATTGGTCCAAATCGACCCTTGAAAAGTCCATTTCTAGGTGACATGTGGCACATTGTCGTACTGAAGTCACCTTGTTGTACGGATAGGACACGTGTCACCCTTGTAGTGGTGACATGTGTCACCTTTGACTTTGACTTTTTCCCTTTTTTTCCCTATTTGACCACAACTTTGACCAGCCATAACTTTTTCATACAAACCCTGTTTGAAGCAATTTTTGCACCATTGGAAAGCTATCACCAATCTCTACGCAATGAATTCCTTTTAGAGATCATTTTATATGGTCAAATTTTGAGCTTTTTTGGATCCTCCTGGACCTTTATGAGTGTTTTGGATCCTCCTAGACCTCTGTGAGCGTTCTGGATCCTCCTGGATGATATATGATCTCCCAATTTTGCTTCAAATTTCAAAATTGAATAACAACCCACCTAATCCATTCAAGTTCAACTCTACCTAGCTTGAGGATGAGGAGTTTCTCAATTTAGTTCAAGTATAATGGAAAGGAAATGATGTATGCTTAAGGGAATCAACAAGCCTATATAATTTATTTCAAACCTTTAAAAAAGTTAATAATGTATCGACGTAGGCCTTCAAAAAAGGAATATAAGGAAAACAAGCCCTAACTTCAATTGAGAAGAAAATAACTATTTTTCATGTACAAGATCTTGAGGGACCCAAGAATGAGTCATAAAAAAAAAGGCCAGAACAAAAAGAAAGAAACTCCTAGCAAAAAAGAATATTTATGGAAGCTAAAGAGTAAGGCTTTATGGTTGTAAAAGGGAGATGAAAATACTAAGTAGTAACACTATTTAGAAGATGAAGAAAGATGATAAAACCAAAACAAGAAATTTCAATGATATTTTAGAGATAGAAGTATGTCACAGGAACAACATAATGGATTTGTGTGACCTAAGGGAGTATAAAGGTAGTTATATTTGGCATAGGCTTGGTAACAACATAATGGATTTGTGTAAATAACATAATGGATTTGTGTGACCTAAGGGAGTATAAAGGTAGTTATAAGAATGTTTACCATAGGCTTGGTAACAACATAATGGATTTGTGTGACCTAAGGGAGTATAAAGGTAGTTATAAGAATGTTTTCACATAGGTTTCATAACAATATAATGGATGGTAACAACATAATGGATTTGTGTGACCTAAGGAAGTATTTGTGTGATTTAAGGAAGTATAAAGGTAGTTATAAGAATGTTTTCACATATAGGCTTGGTAACAATATAATGGATTTGTGTATTTTTGTTCACTTTGCAAATGTTCGTCAATAAGTCATGTTTGTTATTAATATGAAGAACAAAAACAAATCATGTTTATTATTAATATTAAGAACAAAATCATGTAAATATATGAAAATAGATTAATTATGGATTTGTGTGACCTAAAGGAATATAAAGGTAGTTATAAGAATGTTTGCACATAGGCTTGGTAACAATATAATGGATTTGTATATCATGTTTATTATTAATATTAAAAACAAAATCATGTAAATGTATGAAAATAGATTAATTATGGATTTGTGTGACCTAAGGGAATATAAAGGTAGTTATAAGAATGTTTGCACATAGGCTTGGTAACAACATAATGGATTTGTATATTTTTGTTCACTTTTCACATATGGGTGAATAAGTCATGTTTTTTTATCAATATTAAGAACAAAATTATATAAATGTATGAAAATAGAATAATTATGTAAACAAAGAAAAAACTAAATTGAAAAGTTATATTTTATTTTTTAATTAAACTAACTGTTTTGTGTCTTAAAAGAATGTAAAGTTGGATATAGTTATCATAAAAATGTCACATATAAACCTAAGTCATGACATAATGATAAACCTAGGTAATGACATAATGATTATTAGATTGTTTGTGTCTTAAAAGGAATGTAAAGATGGATATAGTGGTCATGAGAATGTTTACATGTAAACCCAGGTAATGACATAATGATTATTATATTTTTGTAAAGGAAAATAATAATGTAAACTTAATTATGAAGAGTAAAGTGTATTTTACATTAAACATAATGATTAAGTATAATGATCAACCTTAAGGTATGAACAAAAATTGTTGGAAACATTAATGATTTTTTAAATCAAAAATGTCCTAAACACATAGCACAACATCATTATTAATGATCTTTCAAATCAAGGAGGTTATAAATAATACATTTTACATAAAGTACAATAATAGCACAACATCAAGGAGGTTCTAAATAATACATTTTACATTAAGTACAATAATAAGCCTTAAGGTATGAACAAAAGTTGTTGGAGACATTAATGATCTTTCAAATAAAGGAGGTCCTAAACACATAGCACAACATCATCATTAATGATCTTTTAAATCAAGGAGGTCTTAAATAAGGGCAACAAAGTTGCTTATACTGTTTCCTAATAGTTGGTGATAAGTTGTTAAGATAGCGATGATTGTATGCAGTTAAGCTGTTTAATAATTCTTGATTATATTTTTCAGCATTCCAAAGTTGGGAAAAATTTAATCATTTTGAAAAATAACAATAGTAATAATTCGTTAGAAATTTTTCATTATTAAAATTATATTTTTAAAAGCATAAATATAATTTAAAAAAAAAACTAACTCATAACGTGTCATCCAAATCTAATAAATCTTATTACACCTATTATTATTCGTCAATCTAGGATTAATCTTATTACACCTATTAATAGAATTTACCTTTAATGGTCAAGCCGAGTTAATCTTATTACACCTATTAATAGAATCTACATTTTTGTATGTAAGCAATCTTGGGTAAATATTATTACACATATTAATAGAATCTACTATTGAATTACTATAATCTTTAAACGAGTCGAACACGTCCAATCCTCAAACATTGCATCAAAAAATGTGAAGAACAATTCAATGCCTAAAACCATTTTTAACCAAGACGGGGACTCTCATATTACCAATCGACCAATAATGGTTTAGTTTGTTGATCTCAGACTTAATTGGGGGAGGTTTAGGGTTCCCACTCATATGTTATTAAAGCGGCCAAACGTGGTTTTCTTTGTTGATCTCAAACTTAATTGGGGGAGGTTTAGGATTCCCACTCATATGTTATTAAAGCGACCAATCGTGGTTTGTTTCGTTGATCTCAGACTTAATTGGGGGAGGTTTAGGGTTCCCACTCATATGTTATTAAAGTGTTGGGCTATATTTGGCTACCAGACCATGACATGGAATCCTTCGAGGGCCACAGTCGTGTCAAGTGGATAGGGGGTAGTCACATTTGTTGCCATAGATGAAGGGACAATCACATCCCACATTTAATATAAAAAAAAATGACAATTTACTAAATAAAATGGTTGTGGTCTAATGACGGATGGTTGCAGGTGACACGCATCATATTAACTATGTTATTAATTGCAAACTTTAATACACGTGAAGCCGGTAATAAAAGATCAAACATATCAACGAATAAAAGATTAGAAAATTAAAATTTTTATTATATAATTTTTCTTTTTTTCTTTTTCTATGTTAACATTAATTTTGATCCAAAAACTTGTAATCATTGTCCAATTAATTAAAATTCAAAAACAAATCAAATACAATATACTGCCAAAAACAATATAATAATACAGAGCACAACATCATCATCAAATATAAGTGTGTTATCATCTCAACTTTGCTTGTGAATTTCCCCTTTGATGCAAGTAGTTGGAAGAGATGATCAGCTCCATAAGGTGTTAAACCACCATCCAACTCCATAAAGTGCTAAACCACCATCCAAAATCCATGAAAAGATCATCCAACGATAATTTAGAAAGTACACCAGTCGACGACAAACAAGATTAAACAACTCAAAAGGCAAATAATATACATGAAATGCATGATGTAAGAAATCCAAGTATGCAATGAAGTGAGAAATCAAACAATCATGAATGTGTTTTATTATGTTTTATTTTGAGAATCAGAGATCTCTTTGTGATACGTATGTTAATAATGTTAAAGGAATGTGTGAGGGCATGTAATACAGAAAATGAGGTAGAGTCAAAATGTGCTAAAAGGGAATATGTGTGACTGATTTCATAGTAAGTATTTTAATGAACTAGATATTCCTTAATAATAACTAAGAGGGTTAAGAGGAAAATATGAGTAATGACTGATTATTATATATTAAGATTCATATAAATATAATGATATAGATTTTTTTATACAGTTTTTGTTGATTTGCCTAGAATTAGAAGACAAGTATGTAATGATTTAGATATGAAATTCACATTTACGATATTGATCATAAACTATATGAAATGATATAATTGATTATTATGTTCAGTTATACATACGCAATCTTATTGATTTTGATGTATTTTTTAATTTATTGTAATATAGAGAGAGTTGTTAAACATACAATTTTTATTTTTATCAAAAAATGCGATGAAGCCTATATATTAATTAATGTTGGATAATCATGTTTTTATGAGATGATTTACGATGTCTTTGATACAAGTTTAGTGTTATGTGATATGATGTGAGCATGAGATAATTGGATAAAAGTTTTAGGTCAAAGGGTTAGTGTTGATTATGAGATATGTTGCAGGCATGAGAAGATTGGGTGACAATTTCAGGTTGGAAAGGTAGTGTTCATTATGTACTTTGTGGGAGAATTTGTACCCATGAAGATTACCACTGGGATTTATAATTATGGGTTGAGGACAAAATAATACTCTCACAAAATTTATTCTAGTTACTTTAGACTTGTATGTATTACATGGGTCTCAAGACATTTCAGATGTCTAGGGATGTAGAGCCTTACAAGATGCCAAAACTTGAGTAGAGCCTTAGAGAAAGATTGCAACTTTCAATGTCTGCTACAATTACCCATGTGATGAGTTGTAACACCATCCCATGAGGAATGACATAGAAAGGCTAGTCTTAGCAGAGGAACCTGTGTCATGGCAAGTGGGATCATTCAAGCACAAGGAGGAGAAAATTGGGGGTTGCAAATGATGAGAGATTGGATGGAGATCGTTAGTGGATTGTGTGAAACTATTTGTTAATACTCTAGTTTGAATATTGTTGACCTTGTATGATTTGATAATGTTTTTTGCAAAATCATATAAACCAAGATTAATTGATTGTTGTTTATTATTGGTACATCTAAGAGCCTACTTGTGATAGCTGCACAAGTGTGTCCTGGCATGTACCCTATTATACATATAAGTATATATGTAGATTGATTTTGAAATATTAAGTCCAATGGTTATTGGTGGAATTGCACGATTAATTGGGGTATGGGTGCAATTAGTAACTAAGTGAAACATTTATTCCATGATTTCCTAGTGAATAAGAATGATATTATTAAGGTTGTGTGTGTGTGAGTGTGTGTGTGTGTGTGAATCTTTAGGGTTATCTCAAGCAATCTTGAACTAGACATGATATCTCTCCCCCATAGTTGGGGAGGTCAGGGGTTCGACTCTCTTGATCCCCTCAGGGTTAGGCTTTGTAATCAAGGTCAGCGGTTTACCCTATTTAACATATATGGATCGAGGAAGTACTTTGAAAGTTTTTCGCAAGGTATATATATA
>CBVK0100352422.1:0-21053 GCA_900067695.1 Picea abies
ATACCACATCCTTACTTTTTGGTCTGGGAACTATTTCCCATACATCATTCTTTATTATGGATTGATATTCCTCTGTCATGGCATCTGCCCATTCCTTCTTTTGAATGGCTTCTTCAAAGCAAGTAGGTTTTTCATCTAGTATATTACACATCAAAACCATGTAACTGGAGAATGGCTTTGGTCTTTTCACCTGTCTCGAGGTTCCTTCTGGAACACAATACTTCTCTCCATCTTGAATAATCTCTCTTGCCCAAGCATGCTTTCTTTTATGGGAGAAGGTCATTTGAGGAGGTTCTTGAACTTCTATTATATCATGATCTTTAGGAGTCTCCTCATCAGGGGAAGTTACGACTTCCCTTACAGGTTCTGCAGTTCTGGGAACTTCCCTCACGGATTCTGCAATCCTGGGATTTACAGGTTCCTCTTCATATACTTCTTCAAGTTGGCATCTTCTTGATTTCTTAAGTGCTGCTTCTTCAGCAAAGGTCACATCCTTGCTGATTTCAATATGGCGGTGACTAGGTATGTAGATTATGAAATCCTTGGAGACCTCACAGTGTCCCACAAATATTCCCTTCTTTCCAGAGGGTTCTAGCTTGTTTATTTTCTCTTTTGGTATATGAATAAACACTGGACAACCAAATATTTTGAGATGGCTTACCTCTGGCTTCTTTTCGGTGAACATCTCTTCCAGGGTCTTGAACCCAAGTGCACTATGGGATAATCGGTTTTGCACATAAACAACTGCCATTGCTGCTTCTGCCCATAAGCACATAGGAATATCTTGATCCTGAATCATGGTCTTTACAACTTCCATGATTGTTCTGTTCTTCCTTTCAGCTACACCGTTTTGTTGGGGATTATAGGGAGTAGTGAGTTCCCTCTTGATCCCAACATCTCTACAGAAGTTCACGAACTCTTTTGAGGTATATTCTCCTCCATTATCTGACCTGAGTATCTTAATCTTTCTTTCAGAAATATTCTCTATCAAGGCTTTGAATTCCTTGAATTTACTGAATACTTCATCTTTAGATTTAAAGAAATATATCCAAGTCTTACGAGAATAGTCATCAATGAATGATACATAGTATGCATACCTGCTAATGGAGGATGATGGCATTGGGCCACACACATCTGAATGAATGAGTTCCAATACTCCTTCTGCTTTGCTATCCCTCTTTGGAAAAGGGTTCTTGATATTATTCCCTTGCGCACATCCATTGCATATGCCTTCTTGGTTGCCCTTGAGTTTTGGTAAACCGGTGACAACTTTGCATATGTATGGTAGTGCCTTGTAGTTGATGTGGGCCAATCTTCTATGCCAAAGTTCACATTTGTTTTCAATGGCATGGGTCATGGCAGTCTCTGGGTGACCCTTTAGTTTATATAATCCATTCTCTTCATTTTCGATGACGATTGCTTCATTTGAGGTTTCTCCCTTAGCCCACATAAGAACTTCTCCATCTATGAAGGAAACTCTATGGCCTTTCTTGTCTAAAGTTTATATGGAGAGTAAGTTCTTCTTCAAGCCCGATACATAGAGTATGTCCTTCATTGTTATTGAGTTTTTTGAATCTAGCTTGTAGTTTGATTCTCCCACTCCCTTGATGGGATATTGGTAATCATCTCCAAGAGTCACTTTCTGAGAAAACTTCTTTTCTGAAATACAAGAGAGAGTATTTTTCTTACCCGTCATGTGTTTTGATGCACTGCTATCAATGAACCATGTGTCCTCTCTAGGTGATACAGATTCTGAGAGGGCCGAGAAATACACATTCACAAGAGACAACATTTATCCTGGGAAACCCTCTAGGGGAAGAAAAACCAAAAACAACTTCCTTATCATAAATTGCCAATACAATGTCAAGAGATAACTCAAACCAATTCAGAAAGTCCTCTCCCAAAATATGCGCCACTCTTCTCCCTCTCTCCAATTGGTAAGTCACAACTTGCCTCTTAAGAATGAGCAAGTGTGTTGTGTGGTAAAGTGAGGCACTAACCTCTCTATATATACAAGACTGGCACGTGTGAAGGGTCTTCATTGGCAGGGCCTACCTCTCACTCTGGGTGGGTAAACCCACCTTTAATTTATTTCTGGATCTCAATAATAACTGTTGGGGGCAGACTTCTTATTTTGCCTATTACAGTTGTCTGTTGACTAATCCGCAAAAGGGGATTTGGTCCTAATAAAATTACCGACATGATTAATCCACAATGGGGATTAATCCTATGAATAAAATAACAATAATAATAAGAATACTCTTTGCAGTTACATTATTTCAACAAGTTGTACTCCTCCTTCATGGCAGATTCCCAAAATGGATTTCCAGTAGCCTCATCATAATACTGTGGATCTGAAGACTAAACCAAGAAAAGATGCCTCGAAGGCAATGGTTCAGTGGTAGTGAGTGCAACAGGAGGCTCCTTGAAATTAGATTGAGTTATCCTAGTATCAGTTGGATCATCGATGAGATCCCTTGCATCCTGAAGAGTAGTCTGTGCCTACTTGGGCCTCTGATCTGGCTCTGCAATTGCATCTGAATGCTCTGACTCTACATCCGACTGTACTAACTCTAAATATGAATTTGAATCATCTGAGTCCTCTGAATCAGAAATCTCGTCTGAAGAGGAGTCGGCATGTGCATGCTTATCATCTCGAACAGGTGGAAGAGTGAAGGCGTGTGCATGTGGATGCTGAGGTACATGCGAGACACTTTTCTCGAATTGGACACTATGCTCAATGATGAGATGGTCCGAGGAAAGATAAATATGCTGATATCCCTTCACACCATTAGGGTATCCAACAAAAAATGCACTTAGTGCTCTGTGGATCAAGTGCCTTCCTCTTTTCAGAGGGAATTTGGGCCCATGCACGTGAACCAAAAATGCGAAAGTGGGTCACTTCCAGTTTGAGGCTGCTCCAAGCCTCGTAGGGGGTATTATCCTTGAAAGATCTATGGGCAGATCTGTTTTTGATGTATGTTGCATAGTTAAGTTCTTTGGCCCATAGTCTCTATGGTAGTGACTTTGCATGCAACATGCAAGTTGTCATCTCCTTTAGAGATCGATTTTTCCACTCAGTAACTCCGTTTTGCTACAGAGTGTAGGGAACTATATGATGCAACTGAATCCCTACCTCATGGCAAAGATTGTGGATCTCATGATTCACATACTCTCCCCCATTATCAGTTCAGAGGACTTTGATCTTCTTTCCAGACCGTGTCTCAACCAAAGCTTTGAAATCTTTGAGGTGTTGAAAGACCTCGGATTTTTGCCTGAAAAAGTAGATCCATGTAAAACGTGAGAAATCATCAACAAAAATGAGAACAAACCTCGCTTTGCTGATCAATGGATGCGGAAAAGGACCCATGAGGTCACTATGGATCAGATCTAAAGGTGTGGAAGCTCGCTGAGAATTTCCCTTGTCGAATTTCTCTTGAGGGTGTTTTCCGAGAACACATCCCTCACATACTCCCTTGGAGAAATGGATGTCTGGTAGAATATCAACTAATTTGTTCTTGCTAAGCTGTTGCATGTATATGAAATTCAAATGTCCAAACCTTTCGTGCCATATCCTACTACTTTCATCAGCATGAGTAAGCAGTAAAGAAGAATCAGGTTCAATGAATTCAGAAAATGTATACAATCTAGACTGATGATTTACCTCACCAGTAGCAACCCTGGAGTTGGTTTGCATGTCGTAGATGTCCATAGAATTTGTTGTGAAGATGACTTTCTTTCCGGTGTCAAAATTCGTCATTTGATACAGAGAGAGAAGGTTGACATAAAACTTGGGAACATGCAACACGTTCTCGAAGCTTCTATTGGTGAGTTCAATCCTCCCTTTGCCGGTGACTTCGACAGAAGAGTTGTTCCCCATCAGAATATGAGGACCTTCGCATGCATCCAATGAAGAATAGACTGCTTCCGAGGCAACCATGTGATGTGATGCTCCTGAATCTATGATCCAAGCATCGAGAGAGGAGTTGACCGCAATCAAGGCATGGCTAGAATTGCCTTTCATGGAATTCAGATCTTCTGGCTTCTTCTTCTTTGCACCCTCGGGGATGCGATCTCCAAGGTTGTTTTGATGAAGTATTTGATACATCAGATCTATTTTCTTTTGCATGCATGCGGATTTTGAATGGAATCCTTTGTGACAATATGTGCATTTCTCTCTTTTTCTTCCCTTTTCTCCTTTGGATCCAGAGGCATCGATGAAGGGTTTTGTGTACCCTTCCTTCTTCATATGTGCATGAGATTTCCTCTTATCTTTATCTTTATATTTCTGATATTTGTGGCTTCCATCATGCACAGTGAGTGAATGCGCCCTTGGGCCTTTGATTGCGCCCATGTTGATGAGCTTGGTTTGCTCTTGTGTCAATGATTTGATAAAGTCCTCAAGAGAAGGCATCTTCCGGGTGGCTACAGAGGTGAATCTGATAGTATGGAGTGTGGATACGAATATAGAGAATTCAGGTCCAAGCTTGGAGAGAATGGTGAGAACCATTTGTTTCTCCTCTGCCGATTTATCAACCCTGCAAGCTTTGAGTTGCGACAGTAAATCCTTGAATTTTGTAAAGAAATCTTGGATATTGTAGAAGATTTTTGGATCCAATGTGAGAAGCTCCACCTCTAGCATGTGTCCCCTCATCTCATCCTATTTTACAAATATCCCTTCCAATATTTTCCAGGCTTCATTTGGAGTCTTACAAGAAGATATGTGAAAAAGGAGATTGGGAGAGATAAGACTGCAAATTTTTTCGAGTGCCTCATCCATGCGATTTAAGTACTTGGATTTTTCTATGGTTGATGTTGGTTATGTATATGTATTCATGGTTAACCTGTACAACCCTATATATCAAATATGTATGGATATTTTCTCCTTCCATGCAAAATAGTTGTAAGGTGTAAGAATTAATTCTTTTTGGAATTCCATCTTTCTGCTGTCTTCAATCTTTTGTACCTGCAAAAAATTGGTGTAGATTTTGCTTAGCAGTTCATCGAATCTGATACCATGTAAATGTGTTGAACCTGCACATAATAGATCTATCTAAACAATGATACACACATTTGCAGAGAGAATTGGAAAAGGAAGAAGAAGGAGAGAAAGAATGGAAGAATTCTCATTAACCGTTGTGAATAATGAATAATTTACACATGATATGCTTTGTATAACTAAATGAGTTCAAATTGAGGTGAACCAACTCGCCATAGTGGTGGTCTAGAGTGATCTGGACACACACCAATAGTTACGGGAGTGAACTGCCACCTAGTCTAGTCTCTCAGGCAGTTATAGGAGTGAATTGCCACCTAGTTGAGTTAACTAGTCAACTAGTGTTCAATTAATTGACTGAACAAAGAGTAGTGAGCATTTAACTGAGGGAATCAAGGCTAATGCGACACTCTGGTGATGATACCAAGGCAAGGTCGAATTAGCATGGTGATGATCCCAATGCAACATCTAAACTCAACTCAACTAGTCAAACTAAAGTGTGAACTGAAAGAGAATATTCTCTAGGTGGAATATTCTCTCCTAAAATATAGGAGACTGGATAATGACTAATTATGACTAATAAAAAAATAAAAACGTCAGGAAAAATAAATCCTAGGTGTGTGTGAAGTAACAAGTAACTCCAACAGAGGCAACTGACAGAGTGTCGTGAGCGTAGCAACAAGAACTTCGGGTTTGACACCATACTATGCTCGTTCTTCTTTAAGAGGGTGCCGAGTCTGAGTCCCAAAGAGACTGTATGGGGGCATGTGGCCTCCTTCCCAGCAGTGTGCAGATGGGCAGCATTGCTGCCACGACAGGAGGGAGGAAGGACCATAGAGGCCTTCGATGACAAGTTCTTCGACTGGTGGCCACGACAGATTCCAACGATAGAGGACTACCCCTATGCTGGAATCAACTTCTCTAGAGATCTGAACATGATCGTACCTCCTGGAGAGGAGCAAGGAGAGATAGGTACGTGTTTTTAATGTTATTTAATTTTTAGTTTCTTTTTTATATATAATTTTTTATATGTATCAGAGTATTAAAAACTATGTATCTGTTATGTATAGATGTGGGACCGATGCGCTCGACAGACTTCGGGAGGACTCGACGATGTGCTCGACTAGAGGCAGTACCGGTAGTAGCTGGTGGACCAACAACCGCAGGGGGACCTCCAGCTGGAAAGGCTGAGAGAGTTTTGAGACGAGTCAAGCGGAACCTCACCATGTTCACTCATGTTGTTCTCATGGTCGAGATCGAGGATCTCCTGCCATCCATGCAACCTCATGTAGTTGGGGTTCCAGGGAATTGGGTCCAACTTTTCTGGCATTTGGCTAATGCCGTCGTTCACTGTGGTAGGGCCAATAGGCCTCGAGATTAGATAGGATGGACTCATTATGTGCTGATGGCACTTTTTGTATATTTTTGAGGGCATAAGCCCCATGATGTATACCGGATTATTATTTTTGAGGTGTTCATGCCCACCTATGTACTCTGACACTTTTTGATATATATATATATATATTTACATCTTTTATGTCTTATGGATATTTACAAATGTATGTACATGTGTATGTGTGTGCTTATTTTTATGTATGTGCAACATGCCAATCTAATACTTGATTAGCTAGAGTATTTTTCATTTGATTTAATCTCCTAGGAACATGGATATACGTAATGTAATAAAAACAACGTTCTAAGAGACGTACCCTAAGTAAATGTCGGTGTAAAGTAGGATCATAAACATGGTAAAATCCATTTAACTAGGACACAACCAACTGAGCATCTAAGTAGACCTGGAGGTGAGAAATGCCATGTGACAAAGCGTCACGAAACAAATATATCACTGCACTATACTCGACGACATTGTTTGTGGCGTCACCTAGACATATACCTCCAGAAGATAACAACTCGCCTTGAGGCGTGAAAATCACCCAAGCTGCGGAAGCAAGACTCTAAGTGTGTCGGCTAGCGCCGTCCGCGAACCCAAATAACACCTCCAATTCACTTGACATCTACCACAATGAAAAATATGACATAAATAACGACATGTCCATAAAACAAAAAGACAAAAAACTGTATAAGAACTATACATATGTACAAGAAGTCACCCAGGTGACCAACCTAAGAGTAATACTTCTTAAGGTAGAGCCCATTTCTAGGCTTTGCCAAAGAATTTCCCTCAAAGTCAACTAGATGATAAGCACCCTTCTTTAAGACTGCTTTAATAATGAAAGGTCCGAACCACATGGGTTTGAACTTCCCTGCCTCCAGGGGATCCTTATCTTGGCCATAGACCAGGACAAGGTCGCCTTTGGAGAAAATACGAGGACAAACAAACCGATCATATTGACACTTGATTCATTTCTTGTGAGCCTCATTGGCCAAGGCTGCATCACGACGTTGCTTGTCGAGTTGCTCGAGATATAATAGGCATTCCTCAAGCGGTGAAGTGTCTGGAAGTAACTCTACTGCCAACTTTAAAGACGAGATCTGGCACTCAATAGGAAAGACTACTTCCAGACCGTAAACAATTTGAAAATGTGAGAAATTGGTGGCAGTCTTTACAGATGTTCGGTAGGTCCATAATGTCGAGTACAACATCAAATGCCAATTTGAATTGGCATAATTGATCGTTCGTTGAAGAATAGTCTTGAGGGACTTATTCACAACTTCCACCTGAACATTCGCTTGTGGGTAGTAGGGTGATGAATGCTCTTGCCTCAACCCACGCTTTGATGTTAACTCGAACATTATTTTGTTTTGGAAGTGATTTCCATGGTCAATGACAATCTCCTTCGGGATACCAAACCTTGCTACTATTTGGTTAAAAAATAAGAGAGATGTTGTTTCACCATCATTGTTAAACGTTGGCATAGCCTTGACCCACTTTGTGAAGTATTCTACCGCTACGATGATATAATGATGCCCCTTGGTTGAAAATGGGTGACATGTAGTAAAATCAATCCCCCATTTGGTGAAGGGACCAATAACGATGACGCGAAACACAGGAGTAGGATGTGCCCTCATCTTTCGGGAGAAGATCTGACACGGGTGGCACTTCTTGATCGACTCAATGCAATCCTTGATTAACATAGGCCAAACATAACTGGCTTGTAGAATATTTTGGGCTGTTTCCAACCTAGACAAATGACCATGACATGATCTAGTGTGGTAGTCATTAAGAACAAGTTTTGCTTCCTCATGTATAAGGCACCGACGAAGAATGCAATCTACACCTTGAAGATACAAAGTGTCGTTGAGTATGAGATAGTTTCGTGCCTGATGGAGAATTCGTCGACACTCGTCGCGAGAAGTAGAAGCAGGGCACTTAGAAGTATGGAGATAGAATAGTATATCTCCATACCAGGGGTCCAAAGATGTGATCAGAAAAATATCTCCTTTAATAGGCGATTCTTCAGGTGTAACATCACTTGATTCGATCGGAAGTTCTGAAATAAGTTCTGCAAAGACCAACGGATTTATGGATTTCGCAGAAACAAAATCCAAGTCAAATTCTCAGAGGATTACAATCCATCTACTCATCTTTCCGCCAATGACACATCGTGTCAATACATATTGAAATGGATTCACAACCGCAATGATGGTGGATTTTCAAAACAAAATATAATGACAGAGCCGCTAGACAACATGCACTACTGCCAACACAAGCTTATCAACATGGGAATAGTTGAATTCTGGCCCAACCAGGCCTCAACTCAGGTAATAAATCACGTGCTCTTCGAGTAGATCGTCCTCTTGAACCAATACTATGCCAATGGTCGACTCCGCGGCGACCAAGTACAATAAGAAATCTTTATTATAATTGTGAGGCCAAAGCAGAGGGACAAATGTGAGGGTGCGTTTCAACGTTTCGAAAGAGTGCTAAGCAGCATCGCCCCAACAGAAAGGGACTCCCTTTTTCAATAAACACATGAAACCTTTAGTGATCTCAGCATAGTTTGCGATAAAACGCTGTAGAAAGTTCACTTTCCCCTGTAAACTCTGAAGCTGAGGGACTGTGCACGAGGGAGGCAACTAAACTATCGCCTCAACCTTAAGAGGATCGACCATGATCCCTATTGTCAAAACTATGAAACCTAAAATATGAACCGACGTCTTGCAAAAACTGCATTTGTTAGGATTCAAGCGAATCCTATAGTAGCAACATCATTCGAAGATTAGTCGGAGGTGTGTGGGATGATCAGATCTCTTGCGAGAGTGTGATGCTAGATCATCAATATAAGCCTCAAATATATGTCTAAGTTCGTGGAAAGAAAAAGACATGGCCCACTGAAATGTGTCTCCCACATTCTTCAGGCCAAAAGGCATCTTACGATAAACAAATGTGCCCCATGGACAGATAAAAGATGTTTTATGCTGGTCTTCAGGTTTGATCTAAATCTGGTTATATCCCAAAAAACCATCCATGAATGAAAAGACCTCACAACCTGCGCATTCATCGACAATATGATTAATGAATGGGGTAGGGAAATTATCCTTTGGACAGGCCTTATTCAAGTCACAAAAATCAATGCACACGCGAATCATACCCTATTTTTTGTTAACCATAATGAGATTTGACACCCATTGCGTCAACTGTATGGGGTAGATGAAACCGACTTTAAGTAATTTCTCTACTTTAGCCTTAATAGCTGTCGTTTTTCGAGGATTCACCAGACGAAGCTTCTGTTGGACCGTCTTGGTGTCAAGATAAGTCATTATATCATGTTTGACAATTCTTGGATTGATGCCTGGCATTTCCTCATAAGACTAGGCAAAAACGTCGCAAAATTCCTTAAATAAATCTATATAGATTTGAATCTCCTCGGGGGAGTAGTCCGCTCCAACGAAAACATTCTCTACGATGCCAAGGGTTCTGGAGATATCTATAGGGATTGTTTCAATGATACTTTCCATATTACCCTCGGTGTAAACTGCATGCGTAGTAAGGGGATTAATAGGAAAATACCTATATCCAGTCATAGTCAACACAAATTTAACTCTGGGAAGAAAAAAGATCTGTGAAGGAGATCATCCTAGGGTCTGTCCAGACTAGTTAATGCCTCAATAGTCACCTCATCTGAGGGGAAGACCAGGTCTAAAGAATCTGTAGTAGTGAGGGAACCTTGAGCCCAAATAGGCTCGAGAACTGGATCTAACTCCTATGTGGGAGTCAGATTGGGGTCGGCCGAAGCTTGTTGGACAATGTTGTATGCAAATTTTGCCATGGAAAAGGGCATGGCCATGCTAGAGTGCCTTGTCTCTTCCATCATGGCCGATGGGGAAGGAAGACTCCATGGATCATGAAAGTAAGTCGTTCGAAACTTCGACACTTGAAAAATATTAGCCCTACATTGGTCTAGAGAAGCCGATATAAGCTGGACATTATCAGAAGGAGGTGGGTAATCGAAATCACCCAACAATGGTGGGCACAAACCAACCCCTACATTGAAAATGCTGGGTTGAGGGTTATCAATCATCGGGATCGTGGATGCCCCCGATGAAGGGCCAGGATGGGAGAATGACAACTGGTCAATAGTTACGATTCATCCCTCATGTGGAAATAAGAAGACCTGAAAAATTGTGGCAACCACTGCATGCATTGCATAGGTCCAACTCCTTCCTAAAAAAAGGTTGTAGTTGAGAGGTGCATTGACCACTTCAACTTTGACGCACACGGTCTTCCCTCCTAACTGCATGAAGAAAGAAGGGATAATTCCATGTGGTCTAAAAGAATGATCGTCAAAAGCAGTAAGCATAGTAGGCGATGGAGACAAAACGAGTTGGACAATGGCCTTCCAACACGCCAACGAAATCACGCAGGTTGATGCGCTCTAATCAACTACCGTACGAAAAATATCCCGAGTAAAATATTTCGTGGTGTAAGCCACTACTATCTGAAATGCAACATGGTAAGGGAGACAGGGTTTCAAGTCAGTCGTATCGAGAATGATCGTTCCCAGATTACAAGTCTCTGCAGATCCCAAGGTGGATAATAGAGCCTTTCTCTGCGCAGGATAGCTTTGGAGGACCTCCAAAGTGGACATCGCACAAGGGGTTTGTGAAAAATCCTCCACCATAGAGTAGTTCTGGGCGGCCCTCATGTTCAGATTATGAGAATCTTTCTTGAACTCCCCTTTCGGGATGCGTGTCATTATTTCTCCCATCATATTCTCGATCGGGAGAGGAACATGTGGGTTTACGACTTCTTTACCCTTTTCAACAGATTCTAGCATTCCATAATCATGTTCCTTGGTCACTATAAAAGCATCACCTTTCATCATGTAAACGTTTGCAACTGAGGGATTACTAGAAGACGCGGGGGGTCCCTAATTGCCCCCATCCAATCTCGGAGATGATTGAGTCATATTTTTCCCATGTGGAAATGGGTTCATTAGCACAACATGTTGCTACTGTGCCAATAACTTCTGGGCCTCTGCAAGTTGAGGGCATAGGTGAGTCAGGTGGTCCTTCGTGCAAAGGTTACATAGATACTTTGACTTTCTCTTCTCTGTGTTTCCCTCGTCAGCATTGTTGTTAGGTTTATTATCCTCTTTACTCTTCTTGTTTCACTTGTTTTTTCTTTCATTCAGGCTGCTGGTTGGCCTTTGGGTTCGTCGACTACACACTGTGTACATCCAACATTTGGGTAGGGGGAACAACTGAACCAGAGGTCTGGCTAGCCACTATCTGCTGTATCAACAATTGTTGCAATTGATTTAACAATTGATCAATGGAATTTGCTTGTGCTAAACCAACTATACCATCGACATGTGGTCCATACTTTTTTCTGGCCTTGTTAAGGATGGATCGTGGTGCATTTGGAAAAACCTCATAGAGTAAGCCAGAGTGAGAGTATATCATTTCGAGCTGTTGCGCTCTCATTATTTCCTCCTCCTCTGAAAACACTCTCGAAGTTGCAATGTCTTTGGATAAGAGTGACACCAAAGACTTCAGGAACCACTTATTAGAATGTGCTTGTTTTACCATAGACAATATCACTATTGTCACCTAACCATAGGCCGAAGCCACCCTCCGAGCACCTTGACCTTGACAGAGAGAGGAATCCTGGTAGCAAACCAATAGCCAAGAAAGATGAATGCACCAAGCTAGAAGTAACCAAAGATGAGCAGAGAGTCCAACCTAGAAAGATAGAAACAATAGACTTCAGAACTGGTGGCAACACCTTCTCCAGGACTTGTGCACAAGACTACCAGACTGCAGTGCGCATAAGTGTTTCTCTACAATTCTAAGAAGTGTGTGTAAAGTGAAGATTGACGCCCTGCATTTATACTAGCTCTGACAGACTGCCTGTGCCGAATTCTTATTTTGGGTACTAATTATTTCATATTAATTATATCTCTCAGTCGACATCTCTTCTAGGGTTACATTCACTTCTTTTATTGTTTCAAGAATATTCTAATCTTGTCAAAGGTCACAATGGAGGTTGATACCTCCCGAAGCTACCATAATATCAACACTCCCTCTTAGCTAGGGGGGTATAACTGATAATGGTCTTGAGCACAAACAAACCATTCAAATGGTACAATGTCAACTGATAGAACAAAAATGTGTTTATCCATAGTAGTACACAACTACTCAATCCGTGACACATAGTCACAAACAATGGGATATATCTACCACAGTGGAATACCTCTAGTGTCTGGAGACATGCGGTCTCCATCATATCAACTGATATCAACCTGCACATCAACAATGTTATGATATAAACTGAGTCATCTGGGCCATTCTTTCACTCACATCTGTGAGATATGGAAGAGCATCTGCCTTCAGAGTAGAACATCAATGATGGGCTATCTGGACTATTCTTCTCAAGAGAGGAAGAATAACTGTCTTGATTTCTGAGCCTGGACCATTTCCTATACGGGCCATTCCTCCGGCACTAAAACAAAGTGAAACCTGGAGAGAATGAGTCTTCCCTAGGGAATGCCTGTCCCTGATTGCTGAACCTAGACCATTCACCTATCTAGGCCATTCTTATGGCACTAAACAAAGTGCAACCTGGAGAGAATGAATCTTCCCTAGGGAATCACTGTCTGGACCATTTCCTAAGGAAATGACTGTCCTGTACCAACCTGCAAAACATACCATTATTTGAAACTGCTCACAAATGTGAGCTTTGAAGGAATGACTATCCGGTGAGGTAGACCGGTCTTCTTGATCACTAATAAAAGTGATCGTCAAGAAGAGATTCCATCCTAGACCATTCCCCATGTTAACCACAATGGGAAATCACTGTCTATGGTACATCAACAATCCATCGAATCATTTTCATTATGAAAATGACCGTTTGATCTGGACCATTTTCCGAACTGGAAAATTCCTGTCTGTCAGAAATCTAAAACCACTTTCCGAACTGGAAAGGAACTGTTATCACACAGTTTGTAGTTTAGGTCAAATGGCTAAAGGATACGGGTCAAACTGGCGAAATAGGAACCTACCCCACCCAATGTCACCTTGATGGGGAGGTTCTTTTTATTTAGGGAGGTTAGCCCAGGGGAGACGTCCCCGATAACCTGGGCTTTTGAAGAGGCTGAGATATAAGGTCAGAGTTAAAGTTTCCCCTTCAAAGGTTACAACCAAAATCAGAAGGTCCAACTAATCAACCAATAATGAAGTATAGTCCCAAATGAGAACACCTACCCGTAACAAAGCAACAATAGAAAAATATATGTTCAGGCTATATACAAAGGGTTAGCACTTCATATGACCATATGATATAATTTAAGCAATATAAAGCAATAGATATTAATGAGATCAACATTTTGTCAATTATCTATGGAAAGGGCATTAATTCATCAATAACTATCAAGATGACAAAGCCAACAATGTATTCAATCAACACTTCAATCAATAAATGCTTTAGATCATCACTCAATTGCTTATAAAAGTCAGAAGCTAGCTGCGTCAAAAATAACCAACTATGACGTCAGCCTTAATTAGGGTTTCAAGATTTAGGGTTTAAAGAGTTATTTTGTACACTAAAGCTTCAACGTTGGAGATCAAATCAATGCCTTAGGGTATATGGAGTCAAAAATAAGGGCATAAGGTCTCGGAAGGATGACAACTCAGAGACTAGAAGGTAGGGTTCTATGGTGCTGCAAAGGCAGGGCCCTAGAATCAAAACCCTAGGGGAAAGAGGTTCACTCGGATATTGCTTAAGCAAGGCCTCGTGCTCTTTCCTCCTTCTCTAAATAGACTTGGAAAAATGGCTAGCTTAAAGCATAAATCTAAGGGAGAAAGTGTTGCAATGACAAGGCTTTCAAACCCTAGAAGGTGAAACCCTAGGTGTAGGCAATCTAGGCCTAGCATGTCTCCTCTTTTCAACTTATAGACTTCAACGCTAGCTCAGAAGAAGGAATACAAGTGTAGCAACGACTAGGCTTTATCTCGTTTCTTCAATGGCTGAAAAAGATTTCTCAACAAGGGGACATGTAACAATAACCTACTTGTGTGCTTGTTACCTAGGGTTTTAAATCAACAATACAATAAGTAAATGCAAGAAATTCTACCTACAACCATTCATTCAAGAATTTTTGCAAGAAAATTAACTTACATGTCATGAAGAAAAGCACAAGCAAACCCTAGTTGTAAACCTTCCTTGAGAGAAATGCCATAAAAGCCAAAAATATCCTTCCAATAGCAAGTGCGCCTCACTTTAGACAACAAAACTACCCTAGTAGGGCACAAAAATCAGATCTCCTAAGAGAGTGAGTTGTGTTATGTCCAAATGAGGGAAAAACATCCTCAATATATATCATCCAATGACCTTTAATGTAAAAATTAGGTCATTAAAACAACTGACAAGGCTGACTACTAAAAATCATACTGTTTTTACATTATCTGCTAAGTAAAATACATAGATGAGCAAAAAGTGGGACGTGAAGCCCCTCTGAGGGAGACGTTGGCCCTTTTTGGGGCTAGCCCAACATCCAGAAGTCAGACGTTAGCCCTTTTAGGGCTCCTCCAAGCTTCCACACGTGCCAGTAATCCCATCAAACTGCCACACGCTCAAGATGACGTCCAAGTCTCCTGGGTGACGTCCTGTCCATCAAGAGGAAAACGTTCCATCTGAAGTGGGTCAACCCCCTTAGGCTGGGCTCAGCCAAAGTGTCCTGGGTGGAACGCCCTTCTTCTTCTCGTGTGAAAAGGCTCATCATATCACTGTCTTGTCTCTGACCCTGATGGGGTCCCAACAACCATCTGATGGGATATTTAGTCCCATGGAGGTCCGAGCTAATCATCTCCCCATGTGTATCAGTCCACTGGTACCTGTCCGTTGGGCATGGTCCTGCACATAAAGAACTTCGCCCTCCATGGGCTCATTATTCCTTAGGATCATAGCAATGTCAATCACATTTCATCATTAATTTTATCAAATGCATGCATAAGACCCCTAGCGTATCATCTAATAGCTCAAAGACATTACACTGACCTACTATACAAAGCCGAAGAAAAGACAAAGTGCCCTATTGGGCCAACATCCATAAGAAGAGGAAAGTTTCCAAAGGATATCATTCAAGCCATGTAATATGAGGTGGTATGGTATAAGGATGTCCAGACACAGTGAAAACCGAGGGGTAGGTATTATCCGTGGGTGCCTTTGTAGGAGGTGAGATGTACCTATCATGGATGCAGTTCTTTCCAAGCCCTTTATTGCCTTTATTCTTTCTTTTATTTATCACTTTTTATTTCTTTTTGCTTCAAGGTTTGACCAGAGGACACTACCTTGGCGTGGTGACTAGAGCTGTCAGTGTTACCGACGAGTATTTTTGCAGAAATGATAAGGCTGGCTCGTGATGAGACCCCCTTTCCCTTGACCATGCAACCAAGGGTTTGCCCTGGCATGGTGACCAGATAATGACAATGTCATATTGCTAGATACCTATGAACATAATGGGATGGCTCATGATGAGACCTCCCATCCTCTTGGCTAGGTCTTGTTTTATTATTTTTCTTCGGGTCCCTTTTGTTTCTTATCGAGAGGCTTTTTATTTCCTTCTCGGGGATCCCTGGGCGAGGCATCTCTAGGTTTTATTTCCTATGGATTGTATCTTTTACCAGATGCTTTTACCTCCTGGGCCTTTAGCCCCTTCTTCCCACAGGATAAAGTGTAGCCCCTTAGATAGATCATCCTAATGCCCGGATTAGGGGAATGGGATAGATGAATGGGAGATAAGATGTAAAATGATAATATGGTGGGAGCAGACGATGGCTCTTCAAATCCCCCCTGGTGGCTAACCAAAACCTAGGGATACAAGCTTGCTAGGGCACCCCATTAATCCCCTCAACCATGGTCAAGTGGGTTAGTGTAATATCCAAGCAGTTGTCAGCAATGTAAGGAACCTGATGCATATTTCTGAAAGTTATAATGATCAAACATGACACATACCTTGATACCTGGACCAATTACCTCATGGAGCAAGAGTCTTCTCCGATGCAAGTCCAAGATGATGGTGATGGATGCTACTGCTGCTGACAGGACAAGTCTGATGAAGAAGAAGAAGGATGGGCCTTCCAGGGCCATGCTCAGGTCAATCCTGCTCTCGATACTCCATGTCTAGGACTTGTGGGCCTCGAGACATGATCTCCTAGTTATCCCTAGAAATCGCGGATAACAGCTGGCTCCAACTCGGGGACATGTGATCACCGTAGAGTGAATGAGAACCTCAACATCTTTGGCATAAACCTACAGACCTTCTCACACTCGAATAGTGCATCAGCAACAAAGGTGGGGTGGTACTGCCACCCCGCAAATATAATATATATGTATATGAAATAAAGCAATCAATATGCATATGAGGAAACAAACATGAAATGGAGATGGTATAATACATGAAAAATGCCTACCTACTTATACTTACCTGTATAGTCATGTGTCTAGGGGGTAGTAACGCTTGATAGGTAAAGCATTTACTGACAGTTTCATAATCTATCCTTCCATTGTTTCCAGGTTAAAGGAATTTGTGCTTGCACAACTCTCGATCTTATAAGGGCCTCCCCATAGGCTGTCAAACTTTCTGTGCATGCCAGGCTTCTCTTTCCTTTTATCTCATAGCAGGACAAGATCTCCTTTGGTGAAACTTCTTTCCTTGGCTTTGTGATCAAAGGTGTTCTTTATCTTTTCTTGGTTCCTTGTCATTTGACCCAAGGCATTTCTTCGTGTTTCATCTAATTCTATCAGCTGATTTATTCTTCCTTGGATTTCCTCCATATCCGTGGTGTATTGTTGAGCAAATCGGAGGATAGGTATTTGGAGGTTCACAGGAAGTTTTTCTTCAAGTCCATATACCATCTCAAAAGGAGTTTTCCCTGTGGAAGTTTTTGTTGTTATTCGATCTTCCCATACTGCATATTTTATTTTACTATCCCATGACTTCTTATTTTCTCTGACAACCTTTTTTAGGATATTCATGAGGCTCTTGTTGGTTGACTCTGCCAATCCATTTCCTTATGGGTAGTAGTTTGAGGAATGGGATAGGGTAATGACATATTTGAAACAAAATTCTACCAGAGAGTAGGAGCTAAAAGCTTTGGCATTATCTGTAATGATCTTGGAAGGGATGCCAAACCTAGTTATGATCCGATCTTCCAAGAAGTTCATGACAACTTCTTTGGTGGATTTCTTTGTAGGAATTGATTCAACCCATCTAGTGAAATAATCTGTATTCGTTAAGATCCACTGATATCCATTACTCGAATTATCTTTGAATTCACCAATAGAATCCAAACCCCATTGCTGAAAGGGTGCCTCCACTACTACCAATTTCAAAGGCTGTGCTGGAAGTCTCGGTTTGCCGGAGAAGTATTGGCAAGGTTGGCAAGATTGAACGTGCTGATAAGTATATGAAAAGAGTGTTGGAAAATAATAACTGGCCCTCAAGATCTTATGGGCAATGGTACGAGCAACGAAGTGTCCACCGCACTGCCCAGAATGCAATTATTCCAATATCTTCTTTGCTTCATCCTTGCTTACGCATCGAAGTATGACGCCATCAGGATTTTTCCACCCAAGTCCATCCTCAGTCAAGCAATATTTCATAGCCTTCAATCTCAAATCCCTTCTCTTGTAATCCACCAGATGATCAGGGAAAGACAAGTTCTTTAGATAATAAACTATATTGGAGTACCACTCATCATGTTCTAGTTCATTGATCATTACATTCACTTGTTCATTCTCACCCATCTGTATGGCCTCCTGATTGCTTTCAGTCAACATTTGGGCCAGACCTTGTCCCTTTATTATCTTGGTGAGTTTTATTTCTAAGTCATACTACTGTATTTTGGAAACCCACTTTCCTTGAGTACCCATACAATCTTGTTGTGATAAAACATCCTTCACGGCTGGGTATGGGACATAAGCCTTGATCTTATTGTAACCGATGTAGTTTCTGAAATGTTTGAGGGATTTGAACAAGGCGTAGGCTTGCTTCTCTGTGATAGAGTAGTTCAATTCTGAATCTCTTAGGACTTTTCTCATAAAGGCTATGGGATGTTCATAGTTATCAACATCCTTTTGCATCAAGACACCTACAATAGTATCCTGAGATGCAAAAGAGAAAATTATGAAATCTCGTGAAAAATCAGGACTAATCAGGACGAGGGCCTGGGAGATGGAATTTTTGATATCTTCAAAAGATTTGTTGGTCTCATCTCCCCACCTGAAAGCAACATCCTTTTTCAATAGTGAGCTTAATGGTTTTATCCTTTTAGCAAAATTAGGTACAAATCTGCGGATGAAGTTGATTTTTCCATGAAAAGATTGTAGGGCTTTCTTGTTGACCGGAGGGTGGAAATCCTTTATTGATTGGACTCTTTTGGGATCAATGGAGACTCCCCCTGGTGAGGCCACGTGTTGCAACAGTTTCCTTTTGTCAATCCCAAAAACATACTTCTTAGGATTCAGTGAGATACCATACTTCCTGCATTGTTCAAAAACAATCCTGAGGTGGGAGAGATGGTCTTTCCTATCCTTGGGCACAACAATGAGGTCATCTTGGTAAATTTCTATGATTTTTTGTATAAGGTCCCTAAAGGAAAAATTCATTTCTCTCTGAAAAGTGGCACTGACATTCATGAGACCAAACGACATTCTCAAGTACATAAAAGTTCCCCAAGGCATAGTGAATGCAGTCTTGAGTTGATCCTCCCTTTTGAGCAAAACTTGGTTGTATCCTGAGAACCCATCTAGCATAGACATCATCCCTGCCCCTGTGACCCGCTGAGTAAAATGTTCCATGTTTGGGAGGGGATAATTATCCTTTAAGGACAACTGGTTGAGGTTGTAGAAATCGACACACAGGTAGATATCACCATTTTTCTTCTGAACAACTACCAAGTTTGACATCCAAGAAGAATACCTGATAAGGGCTATGATACCAGCGTTAACCATCTTTTGGAGTTCCTTTTGTATCTAGCCTGGCAACTTTGGGTTGATATGCCTTAGCTTTTTTCGGAATGGCTTGGCTCCTTCCACCAAGGGTATAGTGTGTTGGATGACATCCCCTCTATAGGCCTTTAAATCATCATAGTTCCAAGAAAAGGTGTCTCTAAACTCTCTAATGAGCTATAGTATTTCCTTCCTCTCTTTCTCGCTGGTCCCCTTTCCTATCTTGAACATTCTCAGATCCATCTCTGTACCGATATTGAATTCCAAGGCTTCCTCAACTTGCTTATTGGTTCTTTTTCCTTTGAAAACATCATGCCTGTCAAAAAGGTTTTCTAGAGGAATACAACCCTTTGGTAAGGTATTGTTTTGCAGGTTGATGATTTCCAAGTCCATAGAATCATCCAGGAAAGCAACCTGTGAATCTATAAATTCTTTGCTATTTTCCATTAATCTGATAATTTGATCGCCATCCTCAAACACCTGCCAATGCTCGAGATTGTCAAGGACAGAAGGTCTAAAAAGAACCTCCATTTTTCATAAGTCGTGAAGAGGTCCTTCTCATGGTTGTAAAGTGAAGGCTAAGACAACCAGAGCATCAACCACATGGTTTTCTTCTCGAGGAACAACTTCAATTGATATCTTTCTAAAGGATTTTGAAAGGGTCTGAGCCACATCTTGATACTTTTTCAACTTCTCATTCTTAGTGGCAAATCTCATCAAAACTTGCGACACAATGAGGTCCGAGTCCCCTTTTACTTCCAAGATTGTAACACCTTTGTCGATTGCTAGGTTAAGTCCCAGAATCAAAGCTTCATATTCAACCACATTGTTGGTGCAATTAGATTCCAACCTATATGAATGGTAGAATATCTCACCTGAGGGTGCTATTAAAACTACTCTAGCACCTGATCCAAAGCTTGAGTGTGACCCATCGAAATCCAAGGTCCATATTCCGTCTGTTTCTTCAACAGTGTCCTTATCCAACTTTCCTTCCTGAATGAACCAATCATTTAGACAACTATTGATGCATAAAATTTGATCATTTACCTCATCGGGGGTCTCGACTGGTGATCCAACAAAAGGCTCATTATAGACGGTGAAAGATTCTCTTTCAGGATTAGGGATAGTGGCTCTGGACTGCTCCTTGTTGTTGGGTATGTGTTATATTCTTTGCCCGAGTAGTAGTGTCTGAGCGTCTGCGCCGGGCGTGCAGGGGGGTTAGAGGGGGGGTGCAGTGCCCCCGAAATTTTTTTTCGCACTAGGACGACATATTTCTAGAACAACATATTTCCAGGACAACATATTACTGGGACGACATATTTCCGGGACCACATGATATTTAGGTGGTTTATTTCGGCACATGGTTTTTTGTCGATGGTTTTCTATTTCCGGTTAAGGAATTAGGGTTTTGGACTAATCCAAGTCATTGGGTTAGGGTTTTGGATGCTACTAGCTCCTATATGTATATTGTATTGTAAACAATGTAACACAATGTATGAATATAATATATGCTAGTTTTTCCTGGTTTGGGTTTCCAGGTGAAAAATCTCTATGTAATGTTTGTATTTGCCATTGTATCTTTTTTGTTCTTTTTTGAATATCAGTTTGCAGTAGATATTGTACAAGGTTAGAATTTACATTTGG
>CBVK0100352423.1:0-21052 GCA_900067695.1 Picea abies
CATCGCCTATGGAGAAACGAGCATGCAAAAGAAGTTTAAATTGCTATGGTTAATCTAATGTTAACGTAATTAACGAAAATTCAACATGGTATCAAAGCTTTGTTTCCTTCAAAACAGTCTGATCATTGGAAGGAAGATCGTGAGATTTACCTTCCGCTACAATTCGTCCCTGCAGTTTTCCATTGTACCTTGCCACTGCACAGTTTTATTTTGTCAAGCTAGTTGGATCTATAGTGATGGTTGCAGAAGGCAACTTATTAGATGGTCTCTAGTTAGAGACATGAAGCAGTCTGACCAGACAAGGAGTTTGTACAGAATGACAATTTGACCAATTCTTGGTGCATGATTCTATCAGTCTGAGTGAGTCATGGCATAGGAGACTTGTTCATTTGCATTGTAGAGCTCTTCCCGCTCTGGGGAATATGGTGACGAGTCTTCCAAAGCTTTGTATTGAGCATGATGGCATCTACAAAGGTTGTGCTCTTGGCACGAATGCCAAGGGATCTTTTTCGAGCAGTGAGGCTCCAACACATATCCACAAATGAGAAGACAGCTGACATTTGCACTAAGCCTCTATTTGGGACAAGCTTGGCAGTGATGCAAATGTTTCCCTAGGGGAGTGTTGATGATTGCAGCATCGTGCCGATATTTCAAGATTGGTCAGACGGACTTGATCATGTGGGAATAGGCCTAGATGTAATCTTCGACGGACTGAAGATCTTCTTCATACGGACTCCGTTTGACATAAAAATTATACCACCGGAATCGGGAAGACGAGCCGGACGCAATGGTGATGGTTTCGTCGAATTCTGAGCACTTTCATTTTTGAGCATTTTTCATGCCCTGATGGCCTTCTGAATCCGATTTCGGATCAATGATCCCAGGGTAGTCTTCAATGGATTGAAGTCTTGGGTCCCTGGTATAGTCTTCGATGGACTGAAGACTCGAAGCCCGACGTAGTCTTCGATGGATTGAAGCTACGTAGTTCTTGATGGACTGAGGACTCCTCAAATGTGTGTGAATTGCATCAGGCATAACACTCACAATGAGGTGAGTGGCCCCAATAAGCATCAGGCCGACCCTTCTCCCAGTACTGGGCTACAGACCAGGGGAGGTAGGGAACATATACATCTAGAGTAGATGTGCCCCAATGTAGTCTTCGACGGACTGAAGAGTTGAGGTGCTTGAGGTGCAATTCCATGTGTCTAATAGCATCGAGTTAATTGCATTCATGTAGTGATCATGTGGGAATGTGGACATTCCAGGATCAACTATGAGGTGAATGTGGCTCCGATGTGGTCATAATTCTTGTCATGGGACAAGAACAACCCGAGGTGCTAGACACATGGTTGTGGAGATGGATCATCAATATAGATAATGAGGCTCATGGATAAACTTTTCTATGACATAATAATACCAAAAATAGTACAAGATATGCTTGGAGAATGCCTTCCTCGTTGAGAGGGAGTATCGATGGTTGCAGCTTCATGAGATGATACTCCTCGATGGACTGATTTGAGTATGACACGTATCGATGGAATGATAAGTTGTATTGGGTTGGTTCCCAGTGTCCCTTGGGAGTAGACCATGTGGACACATCCCTTGGGAGTAGACCAAGTTGACATGTCATGGGTGAGTAGGTCTTTGACAATGCACTACGGGCGAGTAGGTCCTAGTGCCACACTACGAGCGAGTAGATCCTAGTGTATTATAGTGGTGATGAGGCCCTAGAAAAGGTCCACATTGGGTGTAGCCATGTGAGACATGATGATGCTACCAGTACCATGGTCTGCGTGACCATGGCATAGCCTACGAGGCTATGAGAACCAGAGGAAAAACATCATGGAGAATACCTCCCTGGCTAAGAGGGAGTGTTGATGTTTCTGGTAGATACGAGAGGTATTCACCTCTGGGATAACCTTTCTTATAGATGAAGTTTCCAAGATGTTAAAGGAAAACCATTTGAAGTCAAAGAAGATCCCAGAAGAGAATTCGGCGTCATAGAAAATAATAAAGAAGAATTATATTTCTCCATAAGTAAAGTTGGCTCCAGAAAAAGATAAACAGAAAATATATTTTCCAGAAATTCAGGTCAGCCATGCCAGAAAATTCACTGGACAGATTAGTATAAATAATAGTGACTCTTTCCTCATTTGTCACACTCACTCACTCATCTACAATGCAAGTTTGGTGGATAGACTACAAAATGAAGAAGGGAACATATGTAGGGTCTATCTCTTTTGGTCTTGGTGATATGTTGATGGAGGCCAACCACTTTAGCACTCTGGATAGAGTGAGTTGCAGCTGCGTTGTTGTTTTGTCTTGGTGATGTATTAGTAGAACCACTATAGCGCTCTGGCGAGAGTGAGCTAAAACTTCATAGTTGGTTATCTCTTGGTGGTGTGCTAGTGGAGGCTAGACACCCTAGCACTCTAGCTAGGTTGTATTGCATTTATGTTGTTGGATTCTTTCTTGTTGGTTTTCTCTAGTGGATAGAGCTTGTTCTTGGTTATTTTGTCCTAGCAAGGATATTCTCTATAAGAAGGTTGTTGGGTTTTCTCCCCTTGTGTAGAAGGGTTTCCCAGGATGTATATGTTATGCTCAGGGGTGGAACGAGTAGGTACCTATGGTTGGGTGGCGATGGTGCAACATCACCTATGGAGAAACGAGCATGAAAAAGAAGTTTAAATTTATATGGTAAATCTAATGTTAACATAATTAACGAAAAATCAACAGTATTAACCATTGATTTTATTACTAAGTTTCCCAGGAAAACAAGGCAACATGATTCAATAATGATAGTGATGGATAAATTGACAAAGGCTACTCATTTGTTTCAGTGAAAATAACTGATATAGTAGTTAATATATCATAAATATATATGAAGGAAATTGCTAGGTTGCATAGAATACCTAAGGCAATTGTTTCCAACAAAGACACAAAATTTACTTCAAACAGCTGGAGAGGATTGTTTAAAGGATTTGGTACAAATCTAAACTTTAGCATAGCATACCATCCATAGTCATATGGGAAGATAGAGAGAGTCAACCAAGTAATTGAAGACATGTTGAGAATGTATGCGATGGATAAGCCATCTAAGTGGGAAGATTACTTGCATTTGGTTCAATTTTCCTACAATAATGGGTATCGAGCATCATTGAAGATGAGCCCATTCGAAGCTTTGTATGGTAGAAAATGCAATACTCAAGTGATTTGGGACAACCCAGCATACAGAGTAGTACTTGGGCCAGAATTGTTCAAGGATATGGAAGACGAGATGGTCAAAATTAAGAAGAATTTTAAAGCAGCACGAGATAGACATAAGAGTTATGCAGATAAGAACAAGAGATCTAGAGAATTCAAAGTGGGAGAGCATGTACTCTTGAAAGTGAGGCCCAAGAAGAGCTCATTGAAGTTGGGAAGTTGTACCAAGATAGAAACCAAGATTATGTGGTCCATTTGAGATATTGGATAGAATAGGGCCAATTGCATGCATGCTTGCATTGCCTACTTCCATGAATGTGCATAATGTATTTCATGTCTCTTTGCTGAAAAAGTATGTGCATGATCCTAACCATGTTATTGATTGGAAATTGATTCAGGTGGAGCCAAAAGGAGACTTTCAGTTCTAGTCAGTGTGCATATTGGACAGGAAGTTCAATGTGCTCTAACATCGAGTCATAGGACCGGTAAAGGTTTAATGTACCTATTATGGTCCTGAAGATGCTACTTGGGAGCATGAGGATGCCATGCAGGAAGACTACCCATGACTTTTTGAAGACTTTTGAAATTTTGATTTATCTTTTGTATATGCACTAAGGATAGTGCCAAAAATAAGGGAGAAAGGAATTTAATACCTTGGTTTTGATTCCCTGGATTAATAATGTAATTTATTTATTGATGAAAGGTCAGTGTGCCTAAAAAGTAAAAGGTCGAAGAGCCTAGGAAATGTAATACTTTGGTATTAATAAGAAAATACATCGTTGGTCACAAGACATACAAGGACAAGAGTTATATGGGGCTATGACTCCATGAGAGAGGGTTGTTGAGGGTCTATGCCTTTAATTTTTATAATTCTATTTTACCCACATTGATTTTTAGTGTAAAGGGGAGGGGTCATGTGAGCTTCTTAGAGAGCCACATTATGCCTTGATAGTCAATTATATAAACCTTTATTTTGGGTTGTTTGTGGGTTACTGCATTGAGTTGGCCATTCATTGTTACAACATTCTTTGTTATTCATTCCTCCTTGATCATTCTTGGTCTGGAGTTTGGCCATGGAAAATGAATTGTTGGAGTAGTGAACCATGGTTGGATGGTTGTAGGAACTACTAGTATTTTCCAGCAAAGAATTGATGCATGTGTGCATGAGAATGTTGACAATGATGAAAAGACTATCCATAGCTAAGAACCCTTGGAGTTTCCATCATTGATATTTCTTGACCAGTAGCAGTAGATCCCTGGAAAGAGGCGCAAAGCCTAAGGAATTGTGTGGCAGTGAAAGGGTTTCATTTTCTTTAGGTTGTGTAGGCTAAAGGAGAAGAGAGATGGTAAACTAGGATTGTTGTGTAGTTGAGAAACTATGAGATTTTGATTGTTGATTGGTATGAAACTTAGAGTCGGACTAGGACATGTCCTTATGGATTCATATCCTTAGCTCACGGGTGGCCTGCACTTGTAGATATTTTATGTGCAACAGAGCCAAAGGTTGGGTGGAACGTCCAACGTCTGTATCCAGTTGGTGGACTAATTATCTAAAAGATAAGTTCTCACAGTGTGTCTCTGTAAATTATATTCCACTGTGTATTTAATATTATCTATGTGATATGTTTATAACATGATTGTTGTTGCTTAATTGGTGTGCATGGCATGAGAGCACATTTCTTTTGTAGTTATGCATGTTTATTTATTAATGCATGTGTTAGTACTATGCTTATTTATTCATATATTGGTATCAGAGGCTAGAATTAGCCCAAAAATTCCAAAATTCATAGGTATTCGGGCGGTGGGTATGTTACAAGGTGAGGAAATGCCAAGTTGGGCTTGGATGGAAATACTCAGGGAAAATTGAGGGGTAAAACTTAGAAAGGGATATAATGTAGAGGCATATATGGAAAAGGGAGGGAATTTTTCTCACCCTAACACTCTATTTTGTTTGTAGAGTAGAGTTATATGATTTTTAAGTAGTGAATATAGCTTATTAAAATGAATCAATTATAGCTACTTGAATGAGAATATCACAATTAATGATGTATTATGTGATTGGCATAAATGCCACTTTATGCCATGGAGTGGATCATTTATGTTGTGAAATTCTAGTTTATGTAAAGGAATTGGAAGGGATAATTCCTTGACTCTTCACTTATTGTTCTATTATATTTCTCTAGATTGAGAAAGTTTCTATGTGTGAATAGTTAAGGCATGGGAATGTTGATAAATACAATAGATGAAATAGCTGGAATATGTATGCACTAACAGACATGTTGAGAGATAATACATGGTAGAGTGCATATAGATATGTTGGAGCACATATAATGTTGTATAATAACTAAGAGTGGTTTTTTGTTATATGCAATGTGCATGACATGATGACTAAATGTGATTGTTGTCTTGTTGTATAACCATGAATAGTTGAGGATATGGTTGAAGATGTTGACAATATACTTGCCTACAATATAACACCTCATGAAAGAATAAGGAAAAGAAGATCATATCAAAAGGTTGATGAAGGGATCATGTGAATTTCCATGAGGCATTAGTTGATCATGTAAGATCATGAATGTTGAAGGCAATTGTACATGAATGAAATTGGTCATGTCATAATAGCATGTGACCTTAAAGGAATTGGGTAAGAATTCCTTCAGTCATACTTGATATCTTCATTGATATGTTTATGTTTATTTATTAATATATGTATGTGATTGATACCTAGGGGCTATGACAAAGGTAAGAAGCTTTTTGGTATGTAAATATTGTTAGAATATGTGTTATGCATTCATGAGTTAGCAAGTCATGATTGAGTTGGTTAACAGTAATAAGTAGAATGAATGAGTAATTGCACTCATTTTATGAATTTGTATACCATGTGAGATTGAATTCCATGTGAGACAGTCCTGTCTGAGACCATAATGAGTAAGAATTAGAAAAAGCATTAGCACTACACATGTATCCAATGGTCTCCCTACTTGTAATTGATGCCTTGGACTAGAATTGATGAGTTCACAAAAGTAAGGGAAGAGGCGACAGAGCCGGAAGAATCATTTTTTTTTTAGTTCTGTAAAGTGTTGGTTGCTTAGAGGAGAGGGAGTTTGGTTGAGAGAGAGCTGCCTTTTTTCCAACAATTAAGAACACTAACAGAGTATATTCCTAGTGTTGTGTTTGGGATAAAGAGAAAATGTGTCCAGATAGTTGAACAAGTAATGTAGAGGTGGTTGGATGATGTATAGAGGTGTTGGTTGAGTCCTCCAACTTGTCTTGGTAAAACACATGATCTTGAATTATGGTAATTTTTTACTCAATGTTAGCATGCATTGAGTGAATGTGCATAATTAAACTATGAAATCATAAAAACAATGATCCCACATTTTTTTAATGTTGGTACATATGCTCGGTGCATTAAGTGGAATGCTTGTATGGAAAATGCATTTGTATGGTTGAATTTCATAGAAGGGTTCCTGAGGGACTATGGAGTAGTGAAAAGAAAGACTTTCTAGTACTCGTGAGAGATTGTTGAGAAGTGAAAAGAGTGGTATGAATTAGTAAAAGTAAGTATAATCTTAATCTCCCCTCACATCATTATAAGTGGTGGGGGGTGAGGGAGGCACCCTACAAGACAAAATAAAACTAACTAATAATGAATACCAAAATGTGTATCTAGTGAAGATAGTGATTGTGTAACCATAAGTATTGGCACAATGGTTTATTGGAATAAATATTTGATGGCATTATGTAATGCTTAGTGTGTTAGTTATGCATATATAATGAATGATAGTTTCATTTCATTTAATATGATTAATAGTTGAAAGTGATTGAATTATTAGTTTGTTATATTTCTGAGATCATTTCATGGATTGTTGTAAATATTGGAATGAAAGGATTATATGCATGAATACTCACAATTTGTTTGGTTGACTAAAAATTTTAGATTGTAGGTAGAATTGTCTTGGATATGGAAATGTTTTTAAGTCCATAATGAATATTAGATTCTACCACTTGCAAAGGCCAAACATTATGTGAAGGAATACTTGTGAAATTTGATTTCTATGTGAAACATATTTGAAAAACATTATGAGTAAAATTATGATGATGATATCTCATGGTAACTATATGTGTATGACACAAGTAACATGATGGATATGTCTAGTAAGGATGGGTCATGGCCACTAAAATTGAAAAGCATGGTGAGGATGTTATTGAAATGACACTAAAATATTATGATATGCCTTGATTTTCATGAGTTATGTTGCATTGGAGAAATCCAATGGGATTCCCTGGAAGTAAGACTCTATAAGTCTTGTGTCTTCTTGCACAAAAAATGCTTGACAAATGATGGGTTGAAAAAGGGACTATTTAGCAGAGAAGGGGATGCTTGAACCTGGAGGGTGAGTAACTGCAAGGAAGAGGCAACTTGAATGAATCTATTATGAGAGATTCATGTGAATACTAGCTAGGATCAAGAAGGAATTATACATATATATATAACTTGGGTGTTTCAAAAAAAATAGTGATCTAAATATTTCCCATGGAAGCCATATGGAGTATAGATATGTTCATACATGTAATCATTGGGATGATTTCCATATTTTATCTTGTGTTATGAATATATATGCTTCAAGTATGAAATTTAAAATTGTTATGAATAAGATATGTTCTTGTTAAAATAGCTATGATATGCATGTTTTTTCTTTGTTGATTATTATAGGCATACGCTGAAATGCTAAATGCATTGGAGGTGTTCCAAGGTAGTACAAAAGAATGAATTGAACATTGATGTCCAAAATAGACAGCAATGAGAAAAAGTTGCAATGAAGAGAATGAAATTGCAAGTGCAACTAAAAATCGAAGATAAGGAACCTTTCTAAAAAGAGGAACACCAAGGATGGTGTTATTCCAAGGGGAAGGGGAATATAATACTCCAATATAGACTCATTGAATTTGATCTTGTTTATATATGTAACTTTTCTTTTCATTTACTATGTATTTCTCCACACAATGAGGTAGTTTTCATGGTAATCATGAAAACTAACAAACATGATCATTTTAATGTTAATGAAAGGTCCCAAGGATGACTAGTGGGAAGGACACCAAAGGAGCTATGAGATCAGTAGAGGGAAGGGTAAGCTAGTTTAATGTGGGGAATCACCTATGCCTTATGATGATACCTTACCCTATCCATAAAACTCCTCATTTTTATTTTTCTATTTCCATTTATCCTCAAATTTGTGCTAAATTGGACTAAGAGCCTAGTTTAATAGGAAATTTGAATATGGAAACTTATGAATCCTATGCCAAAGTGCATAACTCCTATTTTATACTAACTATATCCAATACCCAACCCATGACCTCATGTTTTGTATTAACCACCTCCTACCACTAAGGAATTGAGAAAGGAGTGGAGGGAATACTCCTCCCTTTAACCTATTCACTCAATTCATTCATGCATATTCAAATTGGGGGAGAAGAGCTTGAGAAAAAGAGGGTTCTTGAGGAAAAAGAGAGGTTTCGAGAAAGAAAAAAACTCTACTCAACTAATATATGATCCATGGAGAGATGAAATAAGGGATTTTGGGTGAGATTAGACACCATTGGAGAGTAGCTAGATACCATTTAAAATCCTTGAAGGTTGTTGGTTTGTTAGGCTATCCAAAGATCCATAAAATATATGTCCAAGAAGCTTCACAATGATGGAAATGAAATCTAGAAGTAGTCAGTGACTTGGTCTTATCTTGTACATATTGAAGAGAATACCTAAGGGATTGAAAATCAAAGAAAGGATGACTTCTTGTGTTTTATGGAGCAAGGGAATGAGTGACAAATGATGTGCTAGTTGGGATATGGAATAAATATCCAATACTAACTTTATTGGTTAGTATCTTCAGAGACTTTAGTCAGGAAAAGAGTGTTTTGGGAAACCTTGATAATATTATTCACCTTATTGGTTTCATATCCCAACACAAGGGTGCCATTCTGTAGCAAAATAGCCTATGGTTGAGAGGAAATTAGTCCCCCCATAGGAAGTTGCCTTAGAGCTTCATCTTTGAAAAGATAAGTGTAATTTCTCTACTATTGTTTATAAATATTGTAGAATGATTAGTACAATGACTTCAATATCATGAGATTTTGAATGAATATTTCATGTAGATAATGTAAGGTGATTTTAGCTAAATTATGTGCAAAACACATATGGCAAAGTTTTGGACTTTCTTGATTGAAAATTGTTTGAAGAAAGGACTATGTAATAGAATGTTTTCCATGTCCTTTTAATATGTATTTCTAGAATTTATGGTCCCATGGTACTTCCTAACAAGTTGTTAACACGTTTTATTTTGAAAAGATTGTAAATCTAGTACCTATTTCCTATATGGGCAGCTTGTCTACCTTGTCTTCTTAGTGCATATGATTATATTTTTTGTCATGAACTTTATTTTATGATTTGAGAGGATTAATATATGTTTAAACCTTTCGTTAATCATCCCTCGAGTTCAAAGTGGAAGAATCCATGTATCATTAAGGGAAAAATGGCTAACTTTTGGGAAATTTAAGGTGCAAACAACCCTTTAAAGATTTACATTTTTGTCACAAATTATGATGTGGGTAGGTTTTATTTTTCATATATGGACTCCAGATATATATTAGAAAATTATAACAAAAAATGTAAAATACCCAATTTTTCATTTAAGAGATATTAATTGTTCCACAGAGCCTTTTTTCCATGAGTTTTCTAGGAATTTTGAAGGATGCATGCAGGTTTTTATGAAGGAAAGTAGTGGTAAACCATGATTTTTCCTTAGGAAACCCATATTAATCATCCTATTCACATTGTTTTACTTCACAATACCCATGGGCATGTCCTACAATGGTGTTCTAATTTTTTTTGGATGAAATTTGAGGGTTAAAAGAGTTGTAATGAAGGGTAAACATGGTTTCAAGCCTAAGGAAGGATGTGATGCACCTGTGATGCACCTATTGAATGAATTTATGATATAAAATTATGTTTTCAATAATACATTTTTCATTTATATTGATTTTCATCCTCTTTGGGAAGGGGTTACTCAAATCCCCCTTACCTCCTCAAATTTGGTTGTTGTGCATGATTGAGAGTTTGGATTAGTTCAAGGATGAATTGAAGAGTTAGAGGAGATGTTTACTTCTATTTAGGATAGGATTGAATTGTATCACGGTTTTCATTTGCACACAATATCCTTAAAGGGAGAAAAGACTCAGTCCCCCTGCCCCCTCCATGAAAACATGAGAATGCAATCCATATTTATGGTGTGATAGTCATGGATGGAGTGTTTTGAATTATGTATTGTTGTATATGATGAATTATTCCATACTTTTCCTCAATGTTATTGTTATGTGCCTTTAAGATACTTGAAATCCATAGACATAGCCATGATTATGAAGGCTTTGAGGTGAGAAGCCTATAGGTGAAATAATATTTTCTGGATGATGATCTAACACTAATAAACATTGAATTGCTCTTCTAAGCAATGTGTTAAGTACTTCATGTATGTATAAGGAAATTATTGACTTTAAATCCTTAAAGATAGCCTCTTGAGGAGGAATTACAACTTATTTGTGGAGTATGTTGAGTGATTGTCAAACTGAGCTAGTGAAAGTGAATTTATGACTTAGTTGATCTTTCTATAGTGAATGGAATGGATTGTATCAATATTACTTGCTTGAATTAGTTGTACCATTGTGTATGAGATGCATTATCATTCCTTGAAGTTCTATACTTTGACAAAACTCGAATCTCTATTTCCAAAAACAATACAAATGTTTTTCATAAAACTTAAGAAGTAGATTTACTTATTGGGAGTGTTTCTTGTGTTATGAACTTGTGATTGAATTTCTATTGTATTTATTGCAATGTTAGTTCATCATAACCTTGCATTAGTGTTTGGAAAAAATGTACATTGCATTGATCATGGCCCATTAGCCCAGGAATATTTATTTATGGTCTAATTCCATGTATTTCTCCGAACCATGTTTAATATCTGAAGATCCAACCCTGATGCAAAAAACACCATAATGGTACCCATATCTCACTTGAATGGCAATGATGCTCTATAGAATACATGTTATGTATTTTATGGAATTATTTATGTCCCTTGATTCCTAAAGGCTTCATCAAGGACCCAAGGGCCTTATTTTCCTCCCTTGACCATGTTCAATGCCTTAAGACACCCATCCCTAGTGCACAAGACCTCATAATGGTACCTATATTCTGCTTGGAGGCCAAACATCACCTCTAAAGGGCTTGTGTTGTGGTTTGAGGTAATGTTCATGGCCAATGAGCCTTAGAGATCCATTTATGACATAATACCTTTGTTTTCCTCCCTTAATTATGGTTAAGGCCTTAAGACCCATCCTTACTGCACAAAAACTTCTAATCGTGCTCATATCCCACTAGCATGTCAAAGATCCACTTTAAAGGATATATGTTGTGGTTTGGGGTCTTAATAATGGCCAATTAGATCAATAATATTAATTTAGGGCCTAATTACCTTGATTTCTCCCACAACTATGGTTAAGGACCTGACACCCATCCCTAGTGCACAAAAACTTCTAAGGCACCCATGTCCCAGTCTAAGGACAGTGATCTCTTATATAGGGCATGTTTTGTGGTTTGTGGCTTTGTTCATGGCCCTTGGGCCCTAAAAGCTTCATCCAAGGCCTAAGCACCTTATTTTCCTCCTCCATCCATTGATAATACTTTGAGACCCCATCCCTACTATCCAAGGCATTATAGGAGCAACCATATTCCACTTGGAGGTCGAATACCCCCTTTAGAGGGTTTGTGTGAAGGTTTGGAGCCTTGATCATGGCCAACTAGGTCTAGGCTTCATTTAGAGTCTAAATACCTTGTTTTCATCCCCTTATAGTGGTCTAGTGCTTGAGACCCATCATTGATGTGAAATACCTCCTAAGAGCACCCATATTACTATTGGAGGCCAAATACCCCCATTAGAGGGACTATGTGGTGGTTTGAGGTATCAATCATAGCCCAAACATTCAATTTCTATTATTTTGAAAATAAACAGTTATTTATGTAGAAACATACACATATCATAAGATAAACATTCTAGATTTATTCAATACCTTTTCAATGAGTTAAAGAATGCAAAAAATAGATGTAGGGTAAAACGTTATGGAAAAATTACACACACACACACACACACACACACACACACACAAAATGTTAAAAATAATGCACATATGTTTTGGAGCATGCACACTACATTAGCGTGTGCACATTCTTATGAATGATTAGTTGGAAAAATTCATGGCAACCAGTCTGAAGGTGTTGAGGCTGTTATAAATGGAACATGTGTAGATTCTTGAATTCCCCATTGCAACTTTTTCACCCATCAACTTTGTGCAAGTGCCCCTATACACCCACTCTGAGTTATATTTTGAGTCGGTTATATTTGAGTTAGGTATCCATAAACCCACTCTTAGTATATAATGTTAAAAATAATGCACATATGTTTTGGAACATGCACACATTGTTAGCGTGTGCACATTCTTATGAATGCTTTTTTGGAAAACTTCATGGCAGCTTGTGTGGCGGTTTGTGAGGTGTCGAGGTTGATATAAATTGAACACATGTGCATTCTTGAATTCGACATTGCCACTTTTTCACCCATCAACTTTGTGTGAGTGCCCCTATACACCCACTCTAAGTTTTATTTTCAGTTGGTTATATTCAAGTTAGGTATCCATAAAACCACTCTTAGTTGTATTTGAGTTAGGTATCGATACTCTCACTCTTATTTGTATTCAAGATAGGTATTCATAAACCCACTCTCATTTGTATTCGAGTTGGGTATACATACACCCACTTTCATTTGTATTCAAGTTGGGTATCCATAAACCCACTTTTAGTGGTATTCAAGTTGGTTATCCATAAATTGGCTTTAAGTTGTATTAGGACTAGATTTTTATACACCCACTCTCAATTTCATTTAAGATGGTGATATTCGAGATGGGTATCCATAAACCAACTTTTTATTCTTGAATGTATTCGAGTTGTGTATTTTTAAACCCACTTTTAGTTGTATTCAAGTTGGGTACACATAAACCCACTCTCTTTCCTATTCGTCATTCTTCTCCATGGCCTCCTACGTAGCATAAGGGGGATGTTAAGATGATAGTGTCATCTTTACTTGACATCATGGTCGACCTCACTTTGCAATCATTATTACTGTGTGTTATTTTGTTTCTAGATTTGTCTTAAAGCTAACATAGCCAACACTCATTTATTGTATTCCTAGCTAATTAAGTTCAACATAGTCATTAGTGAGCCCATAATCCCTTTTGGGGAAAGTTCTGTACCCCTTGAGCAGTGTATAAATACACAACTCACATCTAGTTTATAATATCATCTTGATGCATTCATTGATCTCTTCTTGATTCATTCATTGATCTCTTATACAAGTGATTTATTTTTTAGCCTAAGAGAGTAACTATATCAAGTATTGCACTATCTTTTAATGGTTATTGTTATGACTCTCTCTTTCAAGTGCTGTTATGGTCATGACTCTCTCTCTCTCTCTCTCTCTCTCTCTCTCTCTCTCTCTCTTCTCTCTCTCTCTCTCTCTCTCTCTCTCTCTCTCTCTCTCTCTCATCCTTTTATCTTGTGCATTAATATTGGTTCATCTTCTATTTATACAAATTTAAGATTTTACTAATTGGTTCATCTTACACAAAGTGGTTAATACGTACCTCCTAAAAATGTTTTAATGTAATAGTTGTATGTTTTAATGTTTTAATATTGGTTCATCTTCTACTTATACAAATTTAAGGTTTTACTAATTGGTTCATCTTATGCAAAGTTGCTAATACCTACCTCCTAAAAATGTTTTAATATAATAGTTGTATGTTTTAATGTTTTAATGTTTGAAATTTGAACAATCTGAAATTTTAATATTTTATTTAATTTTGATCCATTCAAAATTAAATAAAATTAAAAAAAAAATCTAGTGTGTAAGTTTTCACAGTTGTCCATAATAATGGGTGTTTTTTCTGGAGATTTAATTGTGTGTTATATTTTTGAAATGTCCAACATTTTGAGTGGAAATTCCACCCATCATGAGGGACAAAAACAGCTTTAAGAATGCTCTGAAAGAGTATGCCAGGGTAAGGATTAAATAGGGTGAAACGTAATCGTTGAAAAAAGACGTTTGAAAAGAAATAAATTAATAAATCATTTAGAAGGAATAAAAGGGGGGAGTTAAGAGACATTAGTGGTTGAAGGAAATAATAAATTTTATAAAAGAAAATGAAATTCATGAATTAAAATAATTTCAATTTCATAATTTTATTTTTATTTTTTTTGGTAAGTAAGATCTATATATTACCTATCATGAACAAAAACTACAATATCGTCCTGAGTTCAAGTTGTTGGAGTATTGAGTTGCCTCGAAAGGAAACCAACTCAGACTGACAGAAAGACTAGATATAATAGGGAAAATTAGACATATTCGTCAGAATCGCCCCGTGGGGAAACCAATTCGGCCTATCCAAGAATTCAAACTAAATATTAAATTGTATATCAAAAAAACTGATATGATGACCCAGGAAAGGCCTATCAAATAATAGACACACAGAAAATACATTACCAAACGCCAACAGCCTAAACCAAACATTCGAGAAACTACTAACAATTGTCAAAAGAAATCGTGCATGCATACACCTATACGCCTGCCAACTGTCATGGTGCCTGGTGGGCATGCATGCCCTCGGTTGTCATTGCTCATGTGCCATGCATAGTGTTGTGCTTTTCCTCGGCCGCCTAAGCGCCTCCAACCACGCACTGCTCATCATTCCCATGGAATTCTATAACAAGAACCGCTCCTAGAGATGCGGGGGCGTTGAGGCCCGAGTATGAAGGATGCATGGAATGGAGCAGAGTCGAGAGAAGAGATTCAATTTTATCTACTCGTCGGTCCAAGTTCTCCAGTCTAAACAGTAGGTCATAAACGTCCCACTGGACCACGAAGACCAAGTCCTAGAGAATTGAAATTGAATCCCGAAGGCCCGGGGATGAAACACAATCCTGCAAGAGTTGCGCCTGGTTATGAGATACCTTCAGTTGTAGTTATTTAGAGTGCACATTACAATCTTCCAGCGAAGGCACATAGGTTGGCGACGGGGGTGGCGAAGGAGCACAAGGTGGTGGACAGGAGGGACATGCCACCATTGACTGCAAGGTCGAGGCCAGTTCAGGGAGAGGTCCAGGAGCAAAGCCGAGAGAGTTCCCTTGGAGGTCAAACCATTTGACACAGCACACCCAAGGCGAGGACAGAGGTGGAATGTTGGTTTGGTCTGGTGAGGACTGAGTTGAGGACAGAGGCGAGGATCTAAGCGTAGGGCCGAAGGAGGGATGGTTCCTGCTAGGCATGGTCACGCAGTTCTGGTACCAGAGTGCACCTTGCTTTAGCTTCCCTCGCTGGTGAGGCATGGCCTGACTAACAAGAGGTAGGGGTGGAGAAATGAACAGAACGAACCAGGTAAGCACTAGAGGGGGCAAATGAGAGCCAAATTTGTTGGAAGAGGAGGGCGATAGGAACCAAAAAGGGGAATGAGCATCGCCATAAGAAGAACGTAGGGGAGTAAAGGCACACGAGCGCAGGAGGAGCAGACATTGTACCAATGCCATAGCCATGACAGGAGGCCAGCTCTAAGTGCACTAGAGCGGTTATTTAAGGGTGCGGTGAAGTGAAATTTTGCAGCAATCATGAGGGGGTATTAAAGGCGGAAGGGAGCAGCAGGTGTCATCACATGGGTTGAGGCAAGGTGGTGGGCACGGAATTCCTGGCTGACATGTGGAATGCGCTATCACCCCATCCGAGGGGTTGTCTGTGTTGAGAGCCTTATCTTAGCAGTCCTGGAAGAGGAACTGATCGCTATGGGTGGGGGACGTGTAGAGGATATCTAGTCCTTCTAGGTCCACCCCAATATTAGCCAGATGTTCTGCAACCTAGTTGGCTTTCCTTCTCACATGTGAAGGAATGAGCACCAAGTGAGGCGAAATGAGAGCCGCAATGGTGTTGAGTCCTGTGGTGAGTCACCAGTAGGGGGAGATGTTGTTCGGATCCGCCCCATTGAGAATCCTTGCAAAGAGGCTTAGGATTATTTTTTAATCCCCCTCTACGATCACGTTGTGAAACCCATTGTCTTGAGCAAGCTGAAGTCCTTAGATTAGGCCCTAGAGCTCAGCTGCATTGTTTGAGTTATGCCCAATGCTACCTTATGTGATGAGTAAAATGCTTCCTTGATTGTTGTGAAGAACTACACTAAAGCCAGCATGCCCCGGGTTTCCTTTGGAAGCACCGTCAAAGTTTAATTTGATGAGTCCCAGTGTTGGAGGTGACTAGTGTCAAGGGCTACAAATTGCTTGTGAATTTTTGGGTTTCCTTGCAAAATGAGGGTGAAAGTTGATGATCCATTTGTCCAAGATGTGCTTCTTTTATGGGGGACATGATAAGTCTTCCTCTTTCCACCGATGAAGGAGAATGGTTTCGCGGATGTTGTTAGTTATGTGTTGCTAGATCTTCTGCCAGTCGAGCTAAGTCAAAAGGAAGATTCGTTTGTTCCTCTCTTTCCATAGCTACCAGAGAATGAAGCCTGGAAGTAGCTTCCAAATACGGTTTAGGATGAGAGACTGGAAGTCCGAGTCCCTCCATGCTTCTAAGGTCTCCCTAAGGCCTTCTCGCTTTCAATCTTTGGTGCACATGATAGAGGCCTAGTGATCCCAGAGTTGTGAGTTGTAGGAGCAGAGAATGAGCAGATGGTTTTGTGATTCTGATTCTTTCCAGCATAGAGGGAAAATGGAGGGCCCTATAAACCCTCTTTTGGTGAGGTTTTCCCAAGTGAGGATGGCCTTATGTGAAATGAACCAAAGAAAAGTGATTATTTTTTTCCAATGCTTGATCGACCAGATTTTCCCCCAGACTGGTTTCTAGAGGAGCAAGTGTGAGGCGGTCTTTATCTTGTAGGATTCTTTGATGGTGAAGGTACCTCGTGAGGAATGCCCCCATATTAAGATGTCGTCTCCTTGAGAGATCAGAATTTTCTTGGAAGCAGTTGTCTCATGCCAAATCTAAAGATCCATGTGAGTTGTAGTGTGAATTTCATTGGGGGTGGACTTCCAAATATGCCAAGTTGCGCCTAGGGGGTTCTCTTGCCAAAAGTCTACGACCTTGATTAGACCGGCATCAGTGGTGGGGGTAAGGAGTACTTCTGAAATAGGGTGTTGCTTTAGGGAGGGCCATTGTTTCCATGAGTCATTCCAAAAGGCAGTTGTCCTTTTGTTTCGTATTTCCCAGAAATCATGATCGGCAATTAGTGAGTGTCCTTGTCTCTCAAAATTCCAGATCAGGGAGCCCTGTGTGTTTTCATTCCATCTGATGAGATGGTGTTCAAAAATATGTGGAACGTACTTCTTCCTCCAAAGTCTGGCCCAGAGGTCCTTAGGTCACTTCAACCATCTCCACCAAATCTTCGTACTGAGGACTTTGTTGAGATTGGTTGGGTCCCTTAGGCCGAGACCACCTTGTAGTTTTGGCTTGCAAATTTTTTCCCAACTGATCAGAGCTATTTTTCGTTCCATCTTTTCCCCTTTCCAAATAAAGTTTCTTTGAAGGGTTTTGATGGATGTAAGAATACATCTTGGGGAGGCTAAAGTAGAGAAGGAATAAATATGCAAGGATTGAAGGATTGACTTGAGGAGAATGAGGTGGCTGGGTAGGTTGAGCAGCCGAAAGGTCCAGGAGGAGAGTATTGTGTCCATGGAAGAGAGGAGCCCTTCCCATGAGGAGTTACGAAGGTCCTTAGTGATAAGAGGAATGCCAATGTATTTGGATGGAAGGCAGCTACGTGTGAAGCCCAGGATATTGTTGATGTGACGCTGAACATGCAAGGGGGTGTTGAAGAAGAAGAGCTGAGACTTTCCTTTGTTAATGTCCATTCCTGAGGTGGAACAGAAAGTGTGCAGGATATTGAGAATACTCAGAGCTTCATGGATGGTGGGGGAGCTCAGCATTAGAGTGTCATCAACAAATTGGTTGTGGGAAATGGGGGGATCCATGCCATGAAGGGGGAGCCCAGCTAGAGAATTGTTCACAAGAGAGGCTTTGATGAAGCGGTTGAGCCATTTTGCCATAATTATGAAGAGGAAAGGGGATAAGGGGTCCCCTTGACGAATTCCTCGGGAGGGAACAAAGGGATGGGAAGGAACATCATTGATCAAAATGGAGAAGAAGGTAGAGGAGGTGAGGTTTAGAATCCAGTCCACCCAATCCGAAGCAAAGCCAAAAGCAAGAAGAATGGATTTCATATAAGTCCAACTGAGCTTGTCAAAATCTTTAGAAAGATCTAACATTAAAAGCACACCTGGAGTACATGTGCTCTGGAGAGAGTGTACGACTTCATGGGAAAGGATGACACTGTCGAGAATTTGTCTACCTTCCACATACCTGGACTACTCAGGGGAGATGATGCGGGGCTGGAGCAGTTTGAGGCGCTTGGCGATAACTTTTGTTAACAGCTTGTAGATTACATTGCAAAGAGAAATTGGTATGAATTGTTTAGGATGGGTGACTTGATATTCTTTGGGGGCGAGGTTCAGGAAAGTGGAATTGAGAGGAGGGAGAAACTTCCCGGAGATGCGAGACTCTTCGATGATGTCCCAAACTTCCTCACGAATGATGCACCAGCAGAAATGAAAGAAGTATGTCGTGAAGTCGTCTCATCCTAGAGCCTTGCCAACAAGGGTGTCTTACAGTGCTAAGTCCACTTCTTCTATCGTGATTGGTCTATACAATGCTTCATTTTGTTCACGAGTTATGAGGTTGGGGATATTATAGGTGATCTTTTCTATGTAAGGGGTTCTGTCAATGGGAGGTTCTGACAGCAGAACTTGGTAATAAGATACCATTTCTTGCTCTGTATCTTCATGTTTATGGAGAGTTTGGCCCTACTCTGTGACCAGGTGCATGATGTGTTTTCTATGTCTGCGTTGGATGGTCGCACGATGGAAGAATTTGGTGTTTTTTTCCCCTTCTTGGAGCCATTGTATTCGTGATTTTTGCCTCCATAAGACTTCTTATTGAGAACGTACTGTTGTTTGTGTAAATTCTCCTATGCTTTGAGGTCCTCCATGAGGCCTTGATCCCTGATCTGGATCTAGATGTTCTTCATTTGATTGTTCAGGTTTCGTTGGGCTTCAAATATATTGTCGAAGTGTTGTATGTTCCAAAGCTTCAGGATTTTCTTAAAGTTTTTCAATCGCTGTTGAAAACTCAACATTTTGGACCCATAGGAAATGGCGGATTCCCTCCAACATTTCAGAGCGAGAGCTTGGAAGTCTGGGTGGTTAAGATAGAAGAACTCAAATCTGAAGGGATTACGTCTAGGAGTGCCAAAGATGTCCAAGGAGAGTTGAATAGGTCAGTGGTCAGAGCCCGATATGTCTAATATGCTGGCACTCCTCATGAGTCCTTCCATTAAGAAGGTTTCTGAAACGAGAAAGTGGTCTAGTCGGCAAGCAAAATGTTGTGATCTCAAACGTTGGTTAGACTAGGTGAAAAGGCCATTTTTCGGTTTCCAGGTCTATGAGACCCAGAGTGTCTATCAGAGCCTGGAATTGCTCACTTTCTGTCTCGAGTCTCTGAGTACCTCCCCTCTTTTCATCTAGGTAGAAAACCATGTTGAATTCCCCTCCTAGTATCCACCAACAATCTTTGATGAGGGTGGCTAGTCGATCCAGATTTTGAATGAAGTTGAGCTTGTCCCCCTGGGTGGCTAGTCCGTAGATATTTGTAAGGACGACAGGATTATTACAGCCAATGAGTTAGTACTCTGGTTATATTTCCCATCTGGTGGTGAAGAAGTTTTCTAGTAGCATGGTGTTGGGATTCCAAAGGATGGCTAATCCACCGACCGCTCCTTTGGAATCGATATTAATAATTTTCCCTTGTTTCCAACATCTGGAGAGTATTTGGTTCATTTGTTCCTCAACGCATTTTGTTTCTTGTAGTAAAAGAATGTATGGTTGGTCCGCTATAATACGATCACGTAGAAGCCTTTGCTTACTACGACCGTTAAGACCACAAATATTCCATGAGATGAGCTTCATGATGAGGGTGGAGAGGTGAGAGGGGGGAAGTTTTTCAGAGATGAGATGTATCTGACCTGAGTTTACCATGAAGTGATTGATTTCCTGCATAATTTTCTGGGTGGATTCTCTTCCTCTTTTCTTCTCATATATATGAGGCTTGTGTTGTTCCTTCTCTTGGATGCATTGGATGCCCAAGCTAGTGGTAGATCGGGCCACAGATCCTGCTAAGGAGTTTAGGAAGGCTTTATGTACCTTGCGAAGATGATCTAGAGGGATGGTATACATTTCCTACTTGCGATATGTTTTTTCTAAGTGCTCAAGGTCCACACTCACCTTAACTTGTTCCTCTAGAAACATTTTGGTGTCTCCGTCTTCAGGGTCTGAAGCTTCACCCGCTTTGGCATGGGAAGAGGAGGAGGAGGTGTCACATACCCACTACCTCAATCAAAATTTTCGTTGATTTCCGCAGAATCAGAACCCCCGAATTACCTATGGAGGCCTAGCTCAAGCTAGCTCTTTTCTCTCTCTCTCTATTCCCATGTGATCGCGGGTCATGATCACAGTCAAATAAATGTAGTGTCTTTTTATATTTCGCGCCTCGGTGCTACAGTGATGTCGAATCGTTCGACTCTGCAACCGTCGAACCCCGACAGGGATAGCGACCGGCCAATAGGGACGAATCCCTACAGAGTTAGCAAATGG
>CBVK0100352424.1:0-21051 GCA_900067695.1 Picea abies
ATCTCCATGTGTTGATGAATCTTGTATAAATTTGTAGTAGTTAGTGATTCCAAGAAAGAATTTGGCTTGGGATCATTACACCGTCCCTTTATTTTTTCCGGTCGACAGAATTCACTCACCCACCTTTCAGCTGAAAAAACTACTTTTCAGCCAAAAGGTTATGATTCCGTTTTTTTTATGGATTATGTTGAAAAATAGGGTTCGTCCGAACACAAATACTTTTAGGCCGAAAGAATATAAGTTAGTTTATCGATGTGAGATGAGGTAAAATGCGTCAAATTGACAAAACATATGCACCTTATTCTTATTTTTTTTATTAGTGTGACGTAAGCATTGTCGTTCACTTTTGGAAAATGGTCAAATAAGGAGGGTAATATTTCAGTGCGACGTAACCATTGTCCTTTGTTTTTGAAAAATATTCAAGTAGGAAGGTAGGTGATATTTGCAATCCGACTAATGATTGGACATGGGATATTATTGTGAATGTTAGCTCTTGTTGTTCAACCTTTCCAATGTCTATGCTTGCATTGGATAGAGTTAGGATTTGAGATTTATATATGGTAAAGACACATGCACTCCAAGATCCATGAGACATTGTTGGAAATGAATGAGGTGCCTGCGAAGGACTAATCACCCTCTTCAAAGTACACCTCTTTGCGCTCCTCTCGCTGCTAACACCAAAACAGTTCCTCCCACCCATAGCCTCATAACTTACAAACAATTGAAAAAAAGTACATTAACCCCTTGTTTGCCACCTCTTAACCCATACATATTAAGAGATAATTGCAATACTCCATGACATCTTAATCCACTAGCAATGGAATGTAAGTGAAATACTTTGCATTTTTTTCGGCGTTCCCTTTCCCCACTTTGGAGGTATGCTAATAATAACTTAAAAATATAAACCTTTACCTATATGCTTTGCAAATTTAGAGTGTAAACACGTGTTTTTATAACATATATAAAAGAGTTAGGATACCTGTGAACATATTAAAATAAATTTGTATACGGAGTCGAAACAAATTCGGTCGGGCTAAAAAAATTGACAGATGCCCAGGAACCGTGTTTCCGTTACAATTTAAAATGTAAATTGACTGATGGCCAGGAACCGCTATGTTTACGTTACAATTTAAAATGTAAGTGTCAAATCGAGCTCGTGACAACCTAAGTGAGGATAAACTTTAAAGATACGCAATCCGCACGGTCCGATATGGCAGGCGGGTTGGACATTGACCATGTCATGCCGTTCATTTCTTCTAGAAGTAGGCAGTATATGGGGGAGGGTGTTATTTAAAAGCCAGTCATGTTTGTATTGAATGCGAAGCATTCACTTGGACTATGTTACTGAACATACTCGTTTAAATTCCACCTATTATTATTATTTTTTTATGGATAATTAAGTGTTAAAGTTTTTTTTATAAATAATTATTTTTATTTATTAAAGAAAATAATGGTATTTTTATGTGTGATATAAAAGATTTAGTATAATATTTTATTGGAAGTAGTTAGAGTGAACCAAAAATTGTCCCTTTTTTTTTATGGATTAAAGTATTTTTTTTATTTTTTATAATATGATAAAAAAATGTTGATGGAATAAAATTTATATAATATAAAACTTTTAGTATAGATATTAAAATGTGTATTCTCATGGGATAGCATAATTGGTGAGACCTGCCCATACTCTTTCGGTAAGGGGAGGTTACGAGTTCATATCTTGTGTTTTTTATTGTTTAGCATTCTTACTGTCCGCAAAATGTGAGGAAGTGTTTGTGAGTTTCCAGTGCCTATTTTAGAAGGAAATATATATTCTTAACTTTATTCCTACTAAAATTATTTAAAAATAATTTTCAATTTTTTCCTTCTTATCTTTTTTTTTTTTATCTCTCACCCTTTTTAAAATAAATAAAATGTAACTAACTCTTCTAAAAAATATTAAAGTTGAACATTCTTGCTTTTAAAGTTCACTTTTTAAAACAAATAGATTCTCCTATCCACAAACTTGTTATTGTTGATCCTTTAGACATCATCATTAATTATTAAAGATTTATACTCTAAATTGATTCTTAGAATTATTATGTCCATGCATCACATACTCTCATGGACTAAGGTTTTAGTTATGCCCAACTCAACTTTTTTTGCCTTTCAATTTTATTTTATTTTTCTTATAGTTTTGATTGAAAATTCAATTGAGTTGAGATGTTTGATTGAAATTTTTGTAATGTGATTAAATTTGGGATGCATTTAGTGAAGTAATTGAGTAAGTACTAAGCATTTGATTACACAAGCACTATTGGATCCAAAGTATTTGGATATAACGATGCACACCTCGACATGGAGAGCAATTAATGCTCTATAAGTGGGTGCTTAGTGTTCATGATGTAATTGAGTTTAGGTTTTATTCATCGATGTCTCTCGACTGATGTCATCATCCCATGTCGATTGACGAGGATTGTAAATTCAAGGCATGCATCACACTTATCTCCACAACATAATGCATGAAACATCACTTAGTCATTTGATTTTCTTAGTTCCATTCGAGACACTCCTTATGGAATTAAAAGATCATCCCTTTCCATGTTGAGTTTTAATAACACTTAAAACAATAAACAATATATCAATATACAATGCACAACAAAGTAATAAAATTATATAAATTAGAATATATATCATTACATCTAATTATTTTTAAATCCAACCATTACATCCAAATCTATACAACATTTAAATATTATTTTCTATACTAAAAAAGATCAAATTTATATATACAAATGACACTGAGAACTAGCATGGCAAGGAAGTGTGCCCATGAGATTAAAGAATGTGAATAATCCTCGATTCTCTCTAGTCGAGGCTTCTTGTACTAATTAAAATATTGATTGTTTGAGAGAGTATGTGGGAAAAGTAATGCATTTTAGTATATGCTACTTGCAATAGTTGATGCTTTACAAAAGTTCATAACAGAACGCCCTCCTATGGTATTGTCCAACATGATAAAATAGTTAAATTAGAAAAGCTTATAAATTCAATGATTATAAGCTTAGCTTTGCTTTGTTGTTTAATGAATAACTTTAAGCCAAGCATTAGATCGGGAGAAGAAGGATAACAAACAACTTCCTTTTTTAATTGTTCTCAACTTAATTTATGATGTTTGGATTTTGTCACTCAAAATCAATGGACAGAAGAAGGATACGAAACAACTTCCTTTTTTTCATTGTTCTCAACTTAATTTATATGCATATAAGCACATTATTTTAATCAGTTCTCTTTCTAAGATGTCCACTTTGTGTCGTATGTTTTTTTTTTCTCGCAAGACATGCAAATCGAGATAAGTGTACATAAATTCTCTTATTGTACTTGCTTAAACTTTATATTTTTCTCCACAAATGTTAAGTTAATTCGAAATATTTATAATGAATTTTATTAGAATATTCATTTCAATTTGTTTAAGTATTAAATTTATTTATTCGATATTTTTACTCCATGTTTCGAAATATTTATAATAAATTTTATTAGAATATTTATTTCAATTTGTTTAAGTATTAAATTTATTTATTCGATAATCACAGTTTTCCTTCAATGCCGTGGTTTAAAAGATGAAACACATTGATAGGATCATTCATGTTGATATTGTTAGCTCTTTTAAAAAAAAACAAACCTTAATTAATTATCTTTTATAATTGTTTTAAATAAAAATGATTGAATGTAGATCTATTTTATGGTATAGGTACAATGGTAACATGCAATATAATTTTATTTTCATTATATAAACTACATATTTATTCTAAATAAAAATGATTGAATGTAGATTTATTTTATGGTATAGGTATAATGGTAACATGCAATTATAATTTTGTTTTCATTATATAAACTACATATTAAAAAATGAAACACGTTGATAGGAACATTCATGTTGATATTGTTAGCTCTTTTAAAAAAACAAACCTTAATTAATTATCTTTTATAATTGTTTTAAATAAAAATGATTGAATGTAGACCTATTTTATGGTATAGGTACATTGGTAACATGCAATTATAATTTTGTTTTCATTATATAAACTACATATTTATTCTAAATAAAAATGAATGAATGTAGACCTATTTTATGGTATAGGTATAATGGTAACATGTAATTATAATTTTGTTTTCATTATATAAACTACATATTTATTCTCAATGGTTTGCATAACATTAACGTTTTGTTTAAAGAAAAAATGACATTAAGTATTAGTAGAAAAGGATAAAGTTTACACATCATTAATTTATTAGAATAAATGCATTGAACATATTACTCAATGTAAAAGAAGAAATATGCTTTAAGTTTGCAAAAGAGCCTCACTTTTTTATTAGACTTTTAATTGAAAACGAAGAATTAAAATCTTTATAAGTACAAGATATAACATCTAAAAATGAAAAGGATGATATAAATACTATAAATGAGGATCTCAAGAAAATAATTCAATTATTAAATTAGAATCACAAATTGATATAGGACAAAAAAAAATTAAATACATAATAAGTAAATATGAAAATATATATGAAAGTATGATAAGTGAAACTTTTATATAACTTAAAATATACTTAAGATATAATTTGATAACAACTATAATTATTTATATTTTCATGTTATAGTTTGTTATATTTTCATGTTATCTATAATGATATATTTTATCTATATGGTTATAATTTAATATGTGTAAATATATTTTTATTATAAATGAAATTTTATTTGCATTTATTATTTGACAAATATACAAAAATACGAGGTTTTTAAATGTATTTTATTTAAAATGAAAATTTGTTTTCATTTAATGTATATATGGAAACCATTTTGATTCTATTTTCATATTTTAAAATATTAATGATCATTTTCATGTTTATTTTTAAAAAGATACACAAAAATCTCACCTCAAATCTCACCAATGAAAAAATTCATACGTTTTTGTAAGTTAAAACTTTCATATTTTAATGAAAAAATTCATACATTTTTGTATGTTAAAACTTTCATATTTTTGACATTTATTTTTAGAAAGATGTAAAAAACATTCAATATATATAAAAAATTAAATTCAGTTTATGTAAATTTGGACTTTTTACAAATATCCACAAATGTGGAAAATAATCATTAGTAAGATATAGAAAGGTGCTTGATAATAAAATATATTTTATTCAATAAATAGTGTTTCCATCCCTTTAGTTTTGAACCAAGAGATATAAATCCTCTTCATGTATATGGTAGTTTAGTATTGATCCATGGAGTATCTTTGAGCGATATCATATCAATTTCCCCCTTTTTATTAATATTACTCTCATATCATACCCACTATTCTATTTAAAAATAATTTTGCAAGTTAATTAGTGTTAGGATAGACGATTCCTTATTGGAAAGTCCTTGTTGGTTTAATTGATTCGAATCATCTGGCTACCTCTTTTTCTTGTTATATTCAATGTACTAGGCTTGCATGGAGGCCTCATTAATGTTCATGGGATTGAGTGAAACAACTTTCCTCTTTATGTTACTATGAAATCCACTAAGGAATTTGATGACCGCATTTGAGTCCTAAGGATCTATTCCCAACTAAATGTCTTTCTTCCCAAAACTTTGTAGTGTACTATTGTACTCTTTTTCCTTTCCACTACCAATAGTAGTTCCAACTACTACTTTGGTCATATTCAAACTTGATAGCATAAAAAATTGGACTTGAGGAGGTCATTGAATACATATCACATAGTTATTGGTGGGTCTCTTCCTAGATTATGGGCCTTGGTGTAGCTCACACATTAAGTCTATGCATATCCTTCTAGATGTAATCTAACAAAAGTTATTTTCTTATCCTCTCTTAACTTATGCACACAAAAGTAGATTTCTGGTTGTTTCAACCCCTAATTCAAATTAAGTGTGTTTACCTCACTTTCACATGGATTGATCTCAACCTTCACTTCCATTTAAATAGGTGTTGAGAGAATTGGTTGCTAGAGTATTCTTTCTAAAACTTTAGTAGATCTGTCCCTTTCCTTGGCTCCTCGTGTTAATTTGGTTTTCCATGAGATTTAGTATTTCATTAGTGACTATTTTCCCTTGATCATTTTCCATATCTATGGATGTGACTACTTCTTATCCTTTCTTGTGCCAATATTGGGATCAACAAGATACAAATCTCCTGCTAGAATTGAGTTTTTGAGTTGAATAAGCATGTATTTTCCTTAAACCCTCAATGCCCAAATAAAATCGCTTTGATACCAATATGTTAAGTAACTACCTTGAATATTCCAATTGTTAGTGCACCAAACTAGATATAAACTAAAAATGAATAAAATGAGATGGACATGCTTCATTGTGTGACTATAATTTTGTATCATTAGTGCTTTAACATAAATAAAAACTAACCATCCTCATTATTTAACTATGACAACATCAAGCAACAAAATGGAACATAAATATTTACCTTGGAAACCTATATGAGAAAAATAACATTTAATGAATGATTGTGCCTTTTGTCTTTTTATATTGTAGAGATTACAATACATATTACAAAGTTATCCAAGCCCACTAAAAAGTATAGAGATAATATGGTATTTTATATTCCTATACAATATGATTTTAACTATCTTCTTTGTTAGTATCTTCTTAGTGCTCCCACTCATGTTGGAATAGTTGGTGACTAGTGAGAAAAGTGAACCATTTTCCCTCCTACTAAGCTTTTTATAGAAAAAATTAAGGTTGGATTTACGATGAAACCGCCTTGAAATCTCCATGATGATTATATAAGTTTCTAGTGGTTTTCTTGACATTTTTAGCAGGTCCCCATATTGGAAATTATGGTGATTTTTCATGGTCTCTAATTGGAAATATGTGGAATATTTGGATCATTACTTTTCGAGGGCCATAACTTTCATATGCAAACTTAATTTAAGGTAGACAATAGCTCATTTAAAATAAATCCATGAGAAAAAAAAATTTGTCGTAGTTATGAAAATCATATGTCAATGAACATCCATCACACGGAAAAATAAACATCGTTTAGGATGCTAAAAAATGTTGAAAGTTGATGTCCTAAAATATGGAAAAATCAAGACCATATCTAAGATGTCTAGGGTCCTAATCTCACCAACATAGAGCATCATAATTCATATTTTACTTGTGATAACCCATTTTTGGTTAAAAGAATAGAAAACATATAGGTGAAATTATCGATATTGCCAAGAATTTTGAATATCTAGGAATTTTCTTACATTGATGGAATGTGCACATGTTATTTTTGGAAATGCTTGCACATTATTAGAATTTTGGATTTCTATGAACATGCATATGTTAACAATATGATTTTTCCTTTTAGAAGCTAAAAATTCCTTGTGCATATTTAAAACATCATTGCAACTCAGGCTCTACTCATAGTTTTACAAATTTTTATCTTAAACATTATAATCTTCCTTTAAGGCCTCGGGACCTAGTTTCGTTCCCCAAACATCATCAATCCCCCCCCCCCCCCCCACCTGATGCCTCTATTACACTTAGGGGCCAAATATCTCCAATCTAAGTCTATGTGATTGGTTGAGGCCTTATCCATGGCCCTTGAGCCTTGTAAGCTTCGTTTAGGGATCAATTACCGTGTTTTCCTCCCTTAACCACGGGAAAGGCCTTGAGACTTATATGTGGTGAAAAAACCCTCCAAATGATGCCCATATCCTACCTAAAGGATAATGATTTCCTAGAGAGGTCTTTTGTGGTTTTTCAAGGCGTTGTTCATGTCATAGGAGCTCAATAATATTCCTTTAATTCCTAAGACCCTTGGTTCCCTCCCCTAATCATGGTAAAGACCTTGAAATCCATCCCTATTGTGAAAAACCTACTAATGGAACCCATATTCCCAATCAGAGGCCACAGGTGCCCTAAAAAAGTACCATTTATTGGTTTAAGGACTCCTTCATAGTGCTTGATCTTGAGAAGCTTCATATAAGGCCTAAGAAAGTTATTTTTATTTCTTAGTTGTGGTAAAGGTCTCAAGAACCATCTATGGTGAGTAAAACTTCCTAATGGAATCCATATCCCACCCAAAGAACAAACATCCCTTCTAGATGATATGTGTTGTGGATTTAGGTCTCGTGCATTGTGCTTGAGACCAATAATTTTCATTTAGGGCCTAAGGCCTTTGTTTTCCTCCCTTAACTATGGAAAAGGTCCCTAGACCCATTCCTAATGTGAAAAAACATACTAATCACACCCATATTCATAATCAGAGTTAGAGGACCACTTATAGAGGTCATGCGTGGTGACTTAATGACTTTCTCACATTGCTTGAGCATTAGAAGCTTCATATAAGGCCTAAGGAGCTTCTTTTTCCTTTCTTGAACATGGTTAATTTACTAAGACTCACCGATGGTGTGCAAAACATTCTAATAATTCCTATAAATGATATGGAGGGAAAATATTCTGTAGAGAGGATCTATGTGGCGGTTCAAGTCCTCATTCATGGGGTTTTTTCCCAAGAAGCCTCCTTTATAGCTTAATGTCTCTGGTATCTTCTTTCAACAATGGAAAAAGAATCAATATCATTCATATTATGCAAAACCTAAATATGTTCATATTCCCACTTGAAGGCCAAATATCCCCTACATAGGGCTTTTGTAGTGGTTAAAGATTCAGTCATAGTGACTAAGCACAATAACCATTATATAGGGCCTCAAACACTTGTTCTCCTTTCTTAACCATGGTAAAGGCCTAGATAACCATCTAGAGTTTTTGAAACCTGCTAATGGTTCCCGTATCACATTTGGAGGTCAAAGATCCCCTTGAGAGGACATGCATGGTTGTTTAATGTCTCCATCGTGGCGATTAACCCTAAGAAGTTGTATTTATGAACCAAATTCTCACTTGGAAGTCAAAGATCTTCTAAAAATATTTTGTTTGATGATTTGAGGACTCATCCATAGAGCTTGATCCTAATAAGTCTTTTATAGGGCCTAATTTCCTTCCCTAACCATGGTCAAGGCCCTTCAAACCATATATGGTACACAAAACCTCCTAATAACATCCATGTCCAGACAAGATGCTAAATATCTCCTAGAGCTAATGTGTGTGGTGGATCAAAGTCTCATTCATGGAACTTGAGCTCTAGAAACATCATATAGAACATAATCCCTTTATTTTTCTCCCATGGCCATGGTAAATGCCGAGGACCAATGTAATGTGAAAAAACTTTTAATAGTACTCATATTCCCTCTTATATGCCAAGTATCCTTTGCATTGTGTGGTGATGTAATGGTTTGAGGACTCATTCATTGAACTTGAGCATGAGAAACTTCATATAGAGCCTAAGAAACTTGTTTTCTTTCCTTAACCATGACCAAGATCCCCAAAATAATGATTTTTTTTTAACTAAATTAAAATTTTAATTTTAATAATATTTTCTATCCAATGTCTTTACCGAAATAGAATTAAAAAAAAAGAGAGTAAAGCTCGCCTATTGTTTAATGAGGGGTGAGTGATTAGCCATCGGATCGCTATTTATGAGCAGTGGTCAAAAGCTTTCCAGTTCTTAATGATAGGTGAGCTGCATCGAGGAAACAAAGTTTTTAATGTTGATAGGTGAGCTGCATCTAGGTAACGACCCTCGAATCATTACTGCATTGAAGAAAATAACTTGATAAATCATTGAATTCGAATAGAGTAGAAATACAATTAAATAAGAACGATAAGTTTATTTCCAATCACGGAAAGGGCTGGAAATTGCTTACAACATTAACCCATCTCATCGATTGGATGATCATTGTAGTTTTGGCGGTCGCACCAGGGAAAGTCAATTGTGGTGAGGATAACAAATCATGAATCCCACTAACAAAACGTTACTTACAGAGCAGCAATGAAGAACTAGAAGATAATCGTTTGATTCGTCATGATTGCGATAATTCAAAAGAAACTTATGACGATTAAAATATGCATATAAAGAAGAAAAAATCCGGCAGTGATCAGAATGAATTGGAGTTAGAAATGCAGATCATCATGATCACAGTCAGGGTCATTATTCTTCCTCCTAATGGACGCTATTGTTAGAAAACAGCTGTTAAAAAAACGTTGTTTCCCTGTAGGGAGATGAGAAAGGAGAGCGACATTGATCAAAAGTTATTCATGTCCCCTCAATATATGCTTCTAGACGTCCAATGGGCACCGAGAAACTTCTTTTTACCAATGTCATATCGGGTGTCGCTATAGCAAGCGTTGATATTCCACAAGTAATTGTGACTTTTAACGAATAAGCCGGCTCTTCTGTGTTCAACTTTCAATGGAAATTTTTAACGAATGAGTTGGCTTTTCTTTGTTCAGTGCTTCTGTAGAATCTTATCTGATATTGTATGCTTAATTGCTAAGCTAAACTTATCCCAATTGTGCATTTATGCCAGGGATCGACGTGAGCAAGCTGACGATATCCTATAAAAAGTAAGGATTTCACCAGTAAGCCAGTTTTTTCTTTGTTTAATATATCTGAAGAATCTTATCTGATATTGTGTAGAGCGTATCCCGATTGCGTATTTGCACAAGGGACCGTCGTGGCACTGTTGGCAAACCCATCCTTCCGCTCGCTCTCCATCAAGTTACAACGTCATTATTAGACCTTCATCCCTATTGATAAAATGAGAAGCAGAGAATACAGAAAAGGAGTAGAGCAGAAATAGTATTCAGTATATTGAGTATATGAGAAAAAAAGTACTTAAGAAAATGGAAAAGAGCTGAGCTAAATAGGCTCAAGCAAATCAAGAACAGTGTACAACTGTCCAGGACAGCTTACAGACTATTGAGGTTACATTATATTTAACATTCCCTCTTAAACTCAACAGTTACAAACATCGACACTCATAATGCCCAAGTGTTGTCTCTGAAAATCAAAAACGGATTTTCCTAATGGCTTTGTAAGAATATTGCGAGTTGATCTCGTGAGCCACATAATTTAAGTGCAATGTCACCATTATTGACTAGCTCGCGGATGAAGTGAAAGCGAGTGTCAATGTGTTTACTTTTCTTGTGAAACACATGGTTTTTGGATAAACAAATTGCTGAGGTGTTGTCACAGAAGATAAGAGTTGGCTCCTTTTCTGTATGTGACATATCTTTCAATATTCTTCTCAGCCACACAACTTGACAGGAAGCTGAGGTAGCAGCGACATACTCTGCCTCTGCAAAAGATATGTATACAATTGGTTGCTTCTTTGATGCCCATGAAATCAGGTTTGCGCCCAAGTGAAAAGCGTGTCCCGAGGTGTTTTTTCTGCCATCTAGGCTACCTGCAAAATCACTGTCTGTGTAGCCAGAGAGATGATTATCATCAGACTGAGTGTACCATATGCCAAAATTGAGAGTGCCTGCAACATATCTCAGAATCCTTTTCGTCGTCTTCCAGTGAGAATCTTTGGGGGATTCCATGAATCTGGAAACAAAGTTGGTTGCATACATAATATCAGGCCTAGTTGTTGTAAGATACAACAAACTACCTACTAAAAATTTTTACAGGGTGGAGTCCACTGTAGGTCCTTCATCTTGCTTGCTCAATTTTGTGCCTAGGGGTATAGGGGTTTCGGCTGGATTGTAGTCTTCCATGCAGAATCTTTTGATGATGTCTGCTGCATACTTTTGCTGACAGACAAAAATGTCTTTGGTTGATTGATCAACCTCAATTCCCAAAAAATATTTCATTATGCCAAGATCTATCATCTCAAACTTAGATTGCATGGCATTTTTAAAACTGGTTAACTCAAGATTTCCAGTATATATCATGTCATCAACATATAAACATACAATCAAAATTTTACCCTGCTGATCTATTTTGGTGTATAAAGTTGGCTCATTTTGGCTTCTGCTGAAACCACTTTTGATCAAGTAAGTGTCAATTCTACTACACCAAGCTCTTGGAGCTTGCTTTAATCCATATAAGGCTTTCTTCAACCGATACACTTTGGTTGGCCACTCTTGGACTTCAAATCCAGGTGGTTGATCGACATAAACTTCTTCTTCTAAGAACCCATTCAGGAAAGCTGACTTGGCATCCATCTAGTATACTTGCCATTTGTGTTGGGCTGCTATGGCCAAGAGAGTCCTTACAGTGTCTAATCTTGCTACTGGAGAAAAAGTTTCACCATAATTAGTACCTGGTTGTTGTGAGAATCCTTTGGCAACAAGTCTTGCCTTGTGCTTTTCAATCTGTCCCTTTTCATTGAGTTTAGTTTTGTAAAACCACTTGACACCAATACTCTTCTTGTGTCTGGGCAGATCAACAAGATCCCATGTCTTGTTCTTCTCAATGGAGTCAATCTCTTGGCTCATGGCTTGAACCCAATGTGGCTCCTTAACTGTTTCTTTAAAAGATGTAGGTTGACATGACATTAATGCAAAAAAATTGTGTTGTTCAATGTCATCGAATTGTTGATGGATTTCTCTCAAACATCGAGTTCTCTAATTTTGAAGTTCAGAGGATGAGTCTCTGCTTGAAGTTGAGTTATCCTGAGAATTTTCAGAATGTCCTTGTACCTGCAGTCTTGGAAGAGCAGGCTGATGTGTTTGTTCTCCTGAATTCTCTCTGTCTTCAGGAAGTGACATTAGTGGATCATGACTATCCATTTGCTGATTTTCAGACTCATTCCAGAACTGATTTTCAAGAAATTTTACATCTCTGATGAGGATTAGCTTATTTGAAATTGGATTGTAGATTCTGTAGGCCTTGGATGTTTCACGATAGCCAGTGAAGATGCATTTCTCACTTCTATCATCAAGTTTTGTCCTTAATTCGGAAGGTATGTGAGCGTATGCTATGCATCTGAATGTCCTTAGATGAACAACATTTATCTTTGTCCCACTCCATGATTCTTGAGGGACCTTCATCTTGAGATTGGTGGTTGGAGATCTATTCAAGAGATAAGCTGAGCATGATACTGCTTTAGCCCAAAATATATTTGACAGACATTTCTCTTTGAGAAGGCTTCTTGCCATGTTCATTATTGTCTGATTTTTCCTTTCAGCCACTCCATTTTGTTGTGGAGTATACTTGGCTGTAGTTTGCATGATGATGCCTTGTGATTTGCATAAATTTGCAAATTCTTTGGAGCTATATTCTCCTCCTCCATATGACTTGATTGCTTTTACATATTTGCCACTCTGTTTTTGAGCTTCAACTTTGAATTCTTTGAACTTTGCAAAAGTTTCAGACTTATGTGTGAGAAAGTAGATCCAAATTTTCTTGCTAAAGTCATCAATAAACATTATAAAATAAACACTATCACCTATTGAATCTGTTTGCATTGGTCCACATAGGTCAGTGTGAATCAGTTCTAAGTGTTGTTTGGCTTGAGTGGAGGACTGTGGAAAACTAGTTCTCTTATGTTTTCCTAGAATTCAAGACTCACATGGGGGATTTTCCTCTTTGAAAATAGGGAGACCTTTGACCATGGAGTGCTTTTGTAGAAGACTTAGACTCTGAAAGGGTAGATGTCCAAATCTTGTATGCCAAACTAAGGTTTCATTTGGGGTGGATGCACTTTGTTCATACGATTTGATCAGATTTGCAGTTCTGATGGTCAGGGGAAACATCTTATTCTAAGTCATGTGGATTTCAGAAATCAATTTTCTGTTGGGGGTTTTATCATATATCCTGCATGATGCTCCTTCAAAAAGTACCTTATAGCCATGGTCAGTGAGCTGTCCTACACTTAACAGATTATGTTTTAGATCTGGAACATGATAGACATTATTTATGTATGTCTTTACATTTTGTTTAGTAAGAATAGGAACAATTCCTTTTGCTTGAACTTTGACTAAGGAATCATTTCCAAGTGTAATATCAAAGGAAATTGAAGGATCAATGCATGAAAGTAAAACTTTGTTACCTGTCATGTGATTGCTGCAACCATTGTCCAACAACTAGAGATCTTTATGTTGTTCTTTAGTCTTGTGACATGAGACAAACATACCTTCTGAGGTTTCTCTTGTATGATTTAAGACATGTTCTCTACCTGAGATCTGATCTTCTTGCTTCTTACGACATGCCGATTCATTGTGTCCAAACTTTTTGTAGTAATAACATTGTATGCTAAATTTTTCATATGATCTTCTCCCTCTCCCTCTTTGAGGATGGAAATTATGATTATGGTTTTGTTGTCTATGACCTCCACTTGAGTGATGGTTACTTGTAATGCTCCCTCTTCCTTGGTGACCTTTTCCTCTTCCTCCACCTCTCCCTCTGTCGAAGGAGAATTGAGTTTTGAAGGCATTGGTGATTGACTCATCTATGAGATGCAGTCTGGTCTCGTGTGTCAATAGGGAACCCATCAGTTCATCCGTTGAAAGATTAGATAAATCCTTGGATTCAAGGATTGTTGTAACGACCATTTCGAATATCCTTGGTAAACTTCTGAGGACTTTCTCAACAATTTGTTGATCAGGGATGGCTTCACCAGTCAATCTGATCTGGTTTACGATTCCCATGACTCTAGTCATAAACTGATCAACATTTTTAGACTCTGTCATTTTTAAAGTCTCAAAGTGTGTCCTCAAGGTCTTTAGTTTGACTGTTTTGACCCTATCATCTCCTTGGTAGGATGATTTAAGGATGTCCCATGCTTGTTTTGAAGTAACAATGTCTGTGATTTTTGAGAAAATCGAGTCATCCACTGAATTTTGAATCCATAATTTTTCCTTATTTTCTTTGTTCCTTTGTGTTTCCTGAGTAGTTATCTGTTGGTTAGTCATGGGAGCAAGGTCTGATGGATTTGGTTCCACATGTCCAAGATCCACTGGATCCCAACACTCTTGTGCTTGCAAGAAGGATCTCATTCGAAGAGACCAAAACTCATAATTCTTTCCAAGAAGAATTGGCTCTTGAGTTGGTCCTAAATTGCTCGAGGTGGCCATCTTTGAAGAAAAAAAAAATTGATAACAAATAATTGTTTAAATATTTGTGTGCGTAAAACTAGGTCTGTGAAGTTCTCTCAGTAATTTCGGATAAAAAAACATGGGGTAGACCACTTCTTTAGCTTCTCATGTGACCGTGGGCTGAAAAACCAGGCGATTTGGGCTTTCGGGCTTTGGGCATTTTGACGCTAAGGATATCTATGCCTTCGAATAACTGAATTGTCGAATCACAAATTTTCTTCAAAGATCAATGATTCTCGTTGATTTGAGATCTGCGACGAGGATATGTGATGTAGCTTATCTCCCTTCGCCCAATACCCAAAATGTCGATGACCACTTATGTCAGATCAACGATCTTAGTTCTTCCTACGATCAATGGTCTAGATCGTGTTGGGATTTCACGTATCGTGACTTCTGGGTCACAGCTTCCTTCACATTCTCGACTTTCAAAATGTCGATATGTTGGGGCATCCAAATGTGATGGTTCGCGTTCCTCTAGATCTAATGGTCCAGATTTCATCGGGATTTCACGTATCGCAAAGTCAAGCGACTTTTCACATCTGTTCTCCCGATCCCTAAAATGCCGAAATTCTCCTTGGATAGTCAATGGTTGAGATCTCTCCTCAATCAACGACTTCGATTATATCACGATTTTGTGTGTCGCGATTTCTTATAACTCTTTCCCTTGATTTCTCAATAGGCAAAATTGTGATGGCCTTGGATCGACGGTCCAGATCTCTCCTCGATCAATGACTGGGATCTTTTCGTGATTTCGCGTTTCGCGAGTTTCACGAATTTTCCCTTTGACTTCCCTGAGCCGGGAGTCAGCAAAATGTTGATCGCTCACCACACGTCCCTCCCGATGAACAGTTAGGATTGTTTCGGCTCTTCCCTTTCAAATATTCCGACGTACATGGATGTATGCCACGTGTCCCCTGATGATGGATGGTCCCAATAATTTTGGGACTTCGGGAGACTTGTCTCCTTTGCAACCTTTGCACGAAATCGCAGAATAAACAAAATTTCTAAAAGCTTTGGCGCTTAAGGTCTGCACACCTTTTCTTGATCTGACGACTGTTGTAGCTCTCGCCTTGATTTGATGGCTGAAACGTGTTCGCCTTTTCTACGCTTTCCTCATCCTTTCTGAGCTTGATTAACGACTAAGATCGGTTAGCGGAACTGATCTTACGACTACGTATGCTTGTCCTTTGTTTCTTTAGCGTGTCCTTCGCTGCTTCTACAAAGTCTTTCTCTTGAAGAAGGAAATTCGCGAATCTTTCACGAATTCTTTAAAGAATTCATGTCTCTTTAATTGTTTCTGCCTTCTTCATCTATGTTTCACGAATCTTTCATGAATATTTAAATTCTCATGGTTCTTTATTGTTTCTTCCTTCTACAGCTTCTGCTTCCTCACACATGTTGTCTACAATGATATTTTGAGTGGACTGGCGGAATTCTCTCCAAGATTTGTGAAGAATCTACGTCCTATGCTCTCGTTGACAGTTTAAGCTCTATGCTTCTTAGGATCGGGCTGCTCTGCATATTGTGTGAAGAGGCTTACTTATGAAGCTATGATACCATGATAAAATGAGAAGCAAAGAATACAGAAAAGGAGTAGAGTGGAAATAGTATTCAGTATATTGAGTATATGAGAAAAATAGTACTTAGGAAAAGGGAAAAGAGCTGAGCTAAATAGGCTCAAGCAAATCAAGAACATAAAGAACCGAGTGTACAATTTTCCAAGATAGCTGGCAGTGTACAGTCAGATTGTTGAGGTTACATTATATTTAACACCTATAAGGAATTCGAAAATTGAAATTTGAACTTGTTTTACTCTTATTGAAGTAGAAAACGTTATATGAAGCCATATTCTAAATGTCTTACGTTTTTGCCTGCATAGTTTTTTGGGAATCCCGTGAGATATTGTTGGATCTGCAGATTTGAGTGGTTAAATTTGTATAATTTGAGTGATCTGGGGTTTTTCAACAAATTGAATCAATTTCTACATTCAAAAATACAATCTACACAATAGGGTATAGTGATTTTGTAAAGATTTATGTTTCTTGATTCCCGCTAGGAGAGCAAAAACATAAAATGACAACTCCTTATATGAATGTGAGAAGGATCTTCAAATTTGAAATTTTTTTAATCTAATAATTTTAATGTGAATGAAAAATGATATTTTCAATTTTACATCCAGAAAATATATCAAAAAATATTCTATAGAATTGATGAAATTGTATATTTTAAATATGAATGTTAGAAGGATATTCAAATTTGAAATTTTTTTAATCTAATAATTTTCAAAAAATATTCTATAGAATTGATGAAATTGTATATTTTAAATATGAATGTTAGAAGGATCTTCAAATTTGAATTTTTTTTAATCTAATAATTTTAATGTGAAGGAAAAATGGTATTTTCAATTTTACATCCAGAAAAATATATCAAAAAATATAAAATCTATAGAATTCTTGAAATTGTATATTTTAAAAATTAAGCGATATAACTTCATTTTTATATTAACAATGATATTTTAATAAATTAAAAATTAGAATTTTATAAAATATGATATGGAAAAAAAATCTAAACCTAAAATGTGTAGCTTGTTTTTCCTCTCATCAATTTAAACTCAACTAAGTCTATGGTGTTGGGAAACTGAAGAAAAATAGAGCATCAACAAGCAAGATTAAACAAGCATAAAACCGAGAACAACAATCACACAATTGACACAGTGATTTATGTGGAAACCCAATGCTGGAAAAAATCACAAGCAATGATATTTGATATTCTTATTATTCAAGGGAGAATTATAATAGTCAATCTCAGGCATACAATTATCCTCTCCTCACACACACTCTACTCTCTACACACCTTGCATTCTCACCTCTGTGGGTATTCTCGTATATATAACATCTATCACTGAGTTACACAAACTGATCATGAATAGATCACATAGTTACATGAGCAGTTCATAAATAGATTACATATTTTACACAACCTATTTACAATGAGTGCATGTATGCACATTCCTAATTTAGCTGAAATGCATGTGCATGTGAGCGCATGAGGAAATTCGTTGGCATGTTTCCAACAATATCCACCTTGACAAAAATTTAACTGACATATCATGCCCTTAATTAATTCATCACCTTTTTTGCAAGCCAAGAGAGGCCAAACACCATCATAGCTTCTCTAACAAAACTGGTTTTGTAAACATGTCTGCTGAATTCACTTTTGTATGGACCTTTTCTAGAGCCACTCCACCTTCATCAACAACCTGTCTTACAAAATGGTACTTAACAAAAATATGTTTCGTCTTACTATGATAAGCTTGATTTCTAGCCAAATGAATAACACTTTGACTATCGCAAAATACTTTCACCTTGTTTTGCATCCTTCCAAACTCACCCAACAAACCCTGTAGCCAAATTGCCTCCTTGCATGCATGTGAAGCAACCATATACTCTACCTCAGTATTGGATAAAGAGACTATGTTTTGAAGCTTTGACATCCAACTAATAGGTCCTCCTACAAGAGTAAAGACACATCTTGAAGTGGTTCTCCTTTTTACCAAGTCACTTGCAAAATATGAATCTACATAACTGCAAACTAAATCTATGGAACCATCATAGGTGATAGAATAACTGCTTGTGCCTCTAAGATATAAAAGCACCCATTTTACTACTTCCCAATGCTCTTTTCCTAGATTTTCCATGTATCGACTTACAAGACCAACTACATGTGAAATATTTGGTCTAGTACTCACCATCGCATACATCAAAATTCCCACTGCATTAACATATGGCATACGAGACATATAATCCTTTTCTTCGTCATTACTAGGACATAAACCTAAAGAAATATTGAAATGGGAAGCCAAAGGGATCTGTATGGGTTTCACATTATTCATACTGAATCTCATAAGTATTTTCTCCACATACTTCTGTTGTGATAACCACAACTTACCATTTTTCATGTCTCTGTGTATCTCCATGCCTAAGATTTGTTTTGTTGCTCCTAGATCCTTCATATCAAATGCCCTAGCCAACTGAGCCTTTAACCTATTGATTTTGACCCTGCTTTTGCTTGCCACAAGCATATCGTCAACATATAACACCAAAATAATGAACATGTCATTTTCCAATTTTTTAAAGTAAACACAATGGTCATATTCACTTCTCATAAAATTTAGGCTCACCATGAAGGAATCAAACTTCTTGTACCATTGCCTGGGAGACTGTCTCATGCCATACAATGACTTCTTGAGTTTGCAAACAAACCTCTTATTGCGATCCTGAACAAACCCTTCTGGTTGTTCCATATATATAACCTCAGCTAAATCTCCATGTAGAAACATTGTTTTAACATCTAGCTATTATAACTCAAGGTCAAGTAAAAAAACTAGTGCTAACATAATACAGACTAAAACTAGCTTCACAACTGGTGAAAAGATCTCATAAAAATCAATGCCTTCATTTTGAGAATACCCTTTTTCTACCAGTCTTTCTTTATACCTTTCAAATTTATCATCAACACCCTTTTTTATTTTATAGACACACTTGCAACTGACAACCTTCTCGTCCTTTGGAAGTTCTACCAGGTCCCATGTTTTATTCCTCTCTAAGGAATCAATTTATTCGTTCATAGCTTTCTTCCATTGATCACTTTCAGATACCTTAATTACTTCCTAAAAACAACTAGGTTCTCCATCAATAGAAACCAAAGCCACATATGAAACATAATTTTCATACCTTGTAGGAGGATTCTTGACCCATGAATATCTCCTTAGAGATCGTTGAGGCATATCCTCAGTTTCCTGGATATTTTCTGCATCTTCATCTTTTTCTTCTTGAACTTATTCACGCTCCTCCCTTTTTGAAGATGGTTGAGTTTCCAACTGAATTTGATGAACTTGCGGTACCTATTCTTGTCTCACTTCAACATCTACTAGTTCTGATTTTAAGAGTGAGGATTCATCAAATATTACATCTATGTTTATGATGAGTTTGTGTTAAGTAGGATCCCACAATATGTACCCCTTAACTCCATCACCATAACCAACAAAGACATATTTTGTTGATCTAAGATGTAACTTAGAACACTAATCTTTAGAAATAAGATCATAAGCATTACAACCAAATATTCTCATATTTGAAAAATCACACGAATGACTTGTCCATACCTCTTCCACAATCTTACATTTTATTGCAGTTGATGGTGAATGATTTATCAGATAGCATGATGTAAGAACTGCTTCTTCCCACAATTCATGTTACATCTTGGCATTATTGAGCATGCTCCTTTCTCTCTATAGAAGAGTCATGTTCATGCATTCAACAACACCATTCTTTTGAGGAGTATAAATCATGGTCTTATGTCTTTCGATCCCAGCTTCCTTGCAATAGTTCTCAAATTCCATAGATGTGAACTCACCTCCATTATCTGTCCTTAAACACTTTATTGACATGTCAGTGCTCTTTTCAACCAAAGCTCTGAATTCATTAAAAGTATAAAATACATCATCTTTTCTTTTAAGTAAATAGACCCAAACCTTTCTACATATTTTTTTTTTGTTTTCTAGTTTGTCCTTGACCTGTGGGACTAGCTCGTGGCTGAGAAACCGTGACTTAGGGGCATTTAAGCCATCAAAATCAATCGGGGATCACACCCTATTGATTAAGGTTGGTTGTCATTGATGTCAACCCTTGAAGAAATATCTGTAGCAAAAAGGTTTGGGTAATGGAGCCAATATTGTTTGATGTAAATATGACTCATTATTTTTTTTTCATTTTTGATAAGAAGTAAATATGGATGAACTCCAAAGTGTTCCCCTTATGGTGAAAGCCCTCATGGGAAGACACTTTGTGGAGTAAGAGAACCCATGATTAATCGTGGAATAATGAGATGAAGGAAAGTGAATTTGTTAGGGAAAACATCCTAGATGGATTGTGCTTGTCATTTCATTTTCAGTGGTATGTGGAACGTCACATAATTCCTCACGGTTAGAAAGTTATGGCCATGAGAAGTTGGAGACCCCAGGTTTGGGTAATGGACCCAAGTTTGTTTGATGTGTAACGTTATGAGTTATGATATATTTTTAGATAATACTATATGGATAGTACATGTCATGCCATTTCCGGTGGTATGTAGAACGTCAC
>CBVK0100352425.1:0-21051 GCA_900067695.1 Picea abies
CAAAACCCTAATTCCTTAACTGGAAATAGAAAACCATCGGGAAAAAAACCATGTGCCAAAAAACCACCTAAATATCATGTGGTCCCGAAAATATGTCGTCTTGAAAATATGTCATCCCGGTGCGAAAAAAAATTTCGGGGGCTCCGCCCCCCTGCGCGCCCGACGCAGACGCTCAAACACTACTACTCGTGCAAAGAATATAACACATACCCAACAGGAGCTTGATAAAAATATGGAGGTTAAGACACTGGCCAAAAGATCGAAGAAAATGATAAATCAAGTGACGAGTGATGAAAACATTCATCAAAATACCAGTTCATTTTGATCGCTAACACCATGCAAGTGGTTCAGGTGAAATTTCTAGCTTGCCAGGGGCTGGAGCCATCGCTTCCCATTCAAAGGTGGTCGATCCAAAAATAAGAAAAAATAAGTGTTTAAAGTCAAGAGGGAAGGTTGAAAGCCTGGTTTTAGGGGAAGACGTGGAATTACAACAAGAAGTTATAATTTCAAATCAAAACCTGGTTGGGAGAGCACGGGGAAGTTTTTTTCTCTGAAAAAGGTCAAGGCTTGGGATACTACTGCTTGGAAAGATCAATTGGGTTACATTACATAGATTCTAGAACAAACTCGAAACTGGTTTGATTTTAATTTCCTAGGGCTGGATCATGCTTGGTGGGTCCTTGGAAAAAATTGGAGCATCTACAACACCTCGCTTCTACTGAAGGCATGGACATAGCTCTTTGATGCTAGCCGAGAACGAATGGAAAAAATCTTGGTTTGGGTGAGACTTCCAGGATTACCTATGTAGTTTTGGACTCCTGAAGCCTTCACGAGGATCGATAATTTTTTTGGAGAATACTTGGAAGTGGATTTAACTTTTAAGGAGACGAGGAAGTTGAAAGTAGCTAGAATTCTAGTTAGGATTAATGTCAAGGAAGGGTTGGGTGAGGAAGTAGATCTCAAATGGGGACCATATATACACACTCAGAAGTTGGATTATGAGGATGTGTCATTCCATTGTAGGGGATGCCACCAATATGATCATTTGGTTGCACACTGTCATCAACCACTTCAGGTTAGGAATGGGAAAAATTCCCTCTCTACTCATATGTAGAGGATAAACTTGACTACATCTGAATAAGCATGGAACCATTTTGGAAATTGAAAGGGTTCTCATGGCTGGGGTTCAGATTGTTAAGAAGGAGATAGTTGATACTGAATAGATCATTGGTGCATCTCAGCAGGAGGAGGTCATGGCACATGAAGAACACTGGGTAGTGATAAGCAGTCACACGCTTCTGGATTTGACAAAAAATTTCACAATCTCATCCTTCGGTCAACTCACAATTATTCCTTGTTCTCCCATCTCTTCGTTAAATTCAATTACTTTGGTTGGCAATGACTGGATTGAAGCATTAGGAAATCTATCTATCTCCTTGAAGTCACCCCCTGCAATGGTTTTCCCTCAAATTCAACCTACTTTATGGTCTACTACCCCTGCGAGTGACTATGAGAAAATGTTGAGGGTGGTTTCAGAGGTGGAGTATTCCTCGAATTCGAGGGGATATTCCACCTGTTATTACTTACACTCCCAAGAATCCACTGGTAAAAATAGGGGACTGGGGTCGGGACCCTCATGCAAAGTGGGAGGCGGAGGATGAGGAAGAAAGTATTATTTTATAAAAAGCCCAAGTTAAATCTATAATTGACTTGTTGGATAAAAAGAAAAAATCCATTGAAAGGGCGCTTAGAGCTGTGCGTGTCCATAAGAAGGGTACGGAATGAAAATCATGTCCTTCAACTGCAGGGTTTGGCGAATCCCCACAAAAAAATTCACCCTTAAAAGGGTGGTGAATATTGCCCTTCTAGATGTAATTCTACTTCAAGAGACTTTGGGGGATGGAGAGGCAGTGAGTAGTACCTTGGAAGCCATGTTTCATGGATGGGATTTTTTATCTTCGGATGTCAGAGGAAGGTTTAGTGGGTTGGCAGTGGGCTAGAACTATAGGACAATTAAGTTGTCGAACTCCTAGGGGTTGGAATCTTGTCTTGGTATTGAAGTCTTTTCGGTAGATCTGGGAATGGAGATTCACATTTTCAATATATATGACCCTTATCGGGATCAGGTTCCCATTTGGGATGACCTTCTCAACAAATCATTGCTTGATGGTGATTCTTTAATTCTGGGAGGGTATTTCAATTTTTCATTAGGATTGGTTGAAGTTTGTGGGCCTCGAGATAGAGAAGATCCCCTATCTGGTTAATTATCCCAAAATATGACTTCTAAAAGCCTTTTTGATGTTGAGCCTACCAATTTCAAACCAACACGGAGGAATAAATGGGTAGGTGAGGATCGGATAGCCAAGAGGATTGACAGGTTTGTAGTATCATAAATTTTTCTTGAAATATAGATGCTTATAAAATAATGGTTTGGAAGACGGGGGGAGTCCGACCATGTCCCTATTTTCTTGGATATTAGAAAGGGAATATGAAACCTGCTTGCACCTTCAAATTCAACAACACCTGGCTAAAAGATTAAGCCTTTATTAATTTAGTTAAGGACAACTGGACTCCTTTCAACCACAATGCACCTGAATCGACAAATTTTTAGTTTGTTTCCAATCTAAAAAAGGTCAAGGAGAAAAAAATTGCTTGGTCCTTTCTCAAGATATAGAGGGATGACCAAGAGTTAAAGGATATTGAATAAAGGATTAATGTGATCTATGAATCTGATGGAGAAGGATTCCTTTCACAAGAATCCAAAGAATACTTGATCAAGCTAGAATATAGGAGGGAGACTTTACTGCATGATAAGGAGGAGACATGGAGACTTAAAAGCAGAGAAATTTGGTTTGAAAGTGGGGACGAGAACACAAAGTTCTTCCAAGCCTATGTGAAGGGAAGGCGCTTTGCCAACACCATTTTGAACTTGGAGGATCAGCACGGAAATGTAGAAACATCTTTCAAAGGTATGGCCCAGTTGGGAAAATATCATTTCCAATCGTTATTTAAAGTTGAGGAGAGGGCCTCGATCCTGGAAGTTTTCCACTTAGCCCAGCTACTCCATGGATTTGTGGAGGAGGAATATAATAGGTCTTTGATGGAAGAAGTCTTAGAGGAGGAACTAAAAGAGTCTCTACACAGTTTTCAAAAGGACAAAATCCTAGGACCGAATGGATGGCCGATTGAATTCTTCATGGGTCTTTATGATGTGTTGGGATGAGACATTCTTCAACTAATGGAAGACACCAGAGCTTCTAGATGCATCCTTGCAAGATTCAATTATACATTCATTGCTCTCTTACCTAAGTATGATAACCCTTCTTCCCTAGATTAATTCAAGCCTATTTCTCTATGTAATTGCATTTAAAAGATTGTAGAAACATTCATAGAAAGAAGAGTAAAAGTTGTTCTCTCCAACAGGATTCCGAGTGAATAATTTGGGTTTTTGGAAAGCGCCAAATACATGAAGCTATTGGTGTAGCTCAAGAATTCCTTCATAGTTTAAAAAGTAGAAAGATGAAAGGAGTACTACTGAAAATTGTTCTTTCAAAAGCCTATGATAGGGTCAGTTGGTTATATATATGTCTTTTACTAACTCATTTGGGCTTTGAGGTTCCTTTTATCAGGTGGGTAATGAGTTGCATCACTACGGTGTCCTTTTTTGTTCTAAGTTCAGCTTCTCCATTTTTTCATTTTGAAAGGGGATTGCGTCAAGGATACTCGTTGTCTCCTTTTTTGTTCCTTTTGGTAGTAGAAGGGCTTAGTAGGGTGATCAGAGAAGCTAACAGACAAGGAACCTTCTTAGGAATCCATATTTCTCACAATCTAAAAATTTCTCATTTTCTCTTTGTGGACGATGTGCTAATCTTTCATGATGGGACAAGAGAGGATGTTGAAACTCTAGAGAGAATTCTAAATCTTTTCTCTGGAGCTACATCTATGCAAATCAATGGAAGAAAATCAATTGTTTCATACCATATGCTCTTTGAGGAGGAAATTAATTCTTAAAAGGCATTGTTTCCTTTTGAGTTAAATGAGGTAGATGAAGGACTGAAGTATCTAGGTTTCAACCTAAAACCAAATGACTATAAGAAGATGTATTGGATGTGGTTAATTAGAAAGATGGAAAAGAGGCTTCATAATTGGAGTCATAGATGGATTTCAAGGGCTGGAAGACTTGTTCTAGTTAAATCGGTTCTTGAAGCTATCTAGGTTTACTGGATGTCTCTATCTTGGATCCAAAAAGGTATTTTGGAATTAGCTAAGTGTATTTGCTTCAAATTTCTATAGATTGAAACTTCGGATACCTATGTCCTTCCTTGGGTAAGGTGGGAAAGGATAGCAATCCCAAAGAAGCTCGGTGGCTGGGGGATAAAAAATATTTTCCTTTTTTCCAAGGCTTTGGCAATAAACTATGTCTCGAGGCTGGTATCAACTTCAAGCTTATGGACCAGAGTAGTAAAACAAAAATACATAGCCCCGAATTCATTGGAAGAATGGATGAAGAACCCCAAAAAGAAAAAATCTGGAGTGACGATTATCTGGAAAGAAGTTCTTAGCTCATTCCCAGTTATTGGGGATGAACTTGCATGGAATATGGAGAATGGGAAAAAATTTAGTTTGGGTACAGACCCATGGTCGAGCAGCAATAGAAAACACATTCTCCCCGAACAAACAGTGGAAAAAATTTGAATGCTTGTATTTGTCACCCTCAATTAGATAACAGATCCATTACAGAACACTCTTTAGGCACAAGGGTGGTGTTTGGAAAATAGCTTGGGGTTAGAAGGGGAAGATAACAGACTAATGGAAGGTTATGTTTATGTTCTCAGGACATCTCATATTAGATTAAGAGATAGGGAAGATGAAATGGTATGGATCGATACCCCATCAGGCACCTACACCCCAAAAGCAATATATATCCAACTGAGTATTAAACATCATCAGAGGGATATGATCTGGAGGTGGAAAAAGCTCTGGAAACATAAATTTCTAGGAAAAAACAAGACTCTTTATGTGGAGTTCCTTGGAAAATAAAGCCCCAACTTGGGACAACATGCAAAAAAGGATTAAGCAAGGACCTGGATGGTGTTATCTATGCATAAATGATGAAGAGACTGTTTTTCACCTCTTCCTGGGTTGTCCCTACTCTCGAGCAGTCTGGAGAGAGTGTAAAAATTTGTTGGGGGTCAATTTTAGATGGAGTGGGTCCAACCTGGAGAGGTCTTTGAAAACTTGCTTAGAAAGAAGAGATCTTAAATAGGTAAAATCCATCCCACTATTAATAATATGGGGAATATGGTTGGCCCGATATAAGGCTATCTGATTCAGGTGGATATCGGTGGCCACCCACCTTTTCTAGATGGCTCAAAACAACTTTCTAGCAATTTTGATAATTTACTATTTTTAGCAGTTTTTCGGGTCCTAAACTTCTAGAGCCGTTTTGAGGCCCTAAATGATGTTTTTTGGTGTATGTTGCGGTTGAAAATTTTCATCATGAAATTTTGCGCAATTGTTGTATTCCTCGGCTAGATATTTCCAATGGGCTATCATACGCCTAAAACAGAGATCATGTGCAAAAGTTACGACCCCGAGAAGTTGATGTACTGACTTACCCAAACGGGGTCCACATGACTTTTGGCGCTTCATCTCCTAGGGTTAGGTTTTTGGATGTTTTGGGTTTTTTAAACTCCCTTTTATTGTAAAAAGGCCTTGAGAGCCTCATTGTTATCATCTTCTGGCGAATGAGCATAGCCGTCACATCTCTTCTCAGAGATAAGCTGCCACCATTCCAGGAAGCTTGTTTTCTATTGCATTTTACAATTTCAACTTATTTCCTTATTGAATAGAAAACCAGTTTTACTGTATCTCTGTTATTCTATGTTAATCATCTGGTAATAATCTGTAGTAATTTCATTCTGCTCATAAAATCCGGATCAGTGGTATCAGAGTGGTCTGCTCCTTGTCATCTTAATGCATGTCCCCAATGAGGTCGGAGTACAAATATTTGGGTCTTGAGCTTGTTTCTCTTGAGGACAAAGGCTCTCACACAACCAAGCGACCTCTCATGGAAGGAGAAAAGAAAGATGACGAGACAGGAAATCCTTTCAAACTGTTGATTGAGGAAGCCCTCACACAACAGAGGAACAAGATGATGGATAATTTCGCACAAATCCTTCGACGACTACCAATAGGCGATGCATCTTCTTTGAGCGGAGGCACCCCCCCCTTCAAGGTACAAATAAACTTTGATATTCCTATATTTGAAGGTCAGATAGATGTAGATGTTGTAGACAAGTGGTTGAATCTACTAGAAGGGTATTTCTCTGTCCATAACTTTTCAAATAGAGAAAAAATTACTTTTGTGCTCCTCAAAGTCGTTCTCCATGTCAAAGATTGGTGGGAAACTTTCTGTGAGCAAAAGGAAACAGAGGAACCCTCATTATTTACAGTCACAGCCACCTAGGAATCCTTAAGGGATTCTATTAAGGAACAATACTACCTTGTCGAAAGTTATGATGACTTGTATACCAAATGGACCACACTGCAGCAAGAAAGAGACCAAGCAGTGCCAGATTTCACAAATATCTTCCATACCTTGCGCACCAAGATGGGTATCAAAGATTCAAAGGGACATCTAGTGCTCAAGTATTGCAGTGGTCTGCATAGATACATCCAGACCAAAATGGAATTTCTGGACATCTCATCCTTGGGCGTGGCCTACCAATATGCCATAAAAAAAGAGCAGAAGCTCAAACAAAAGACATGACAATTTGGGTCGGGGAACCCCTCACAACAAAAGCCAGGAAAGGGTGGCCCCAACCCACAGAACAAAGGACAGAGAAAATATGGACAGTATCAGGACAACCAGTCCAAGCCACAAGCAAAGAAGGACACGAGAAAGACAAAGAAAGATACTGGGAAGTGGTGCGACTTCCATAAGAGCCCTTGGCATAGCACTGTTGACTGCCGCTCAAAGTAGACGCTGGTGGCTGAAGTGAAAGCCTCTGAATCAGATGTGGGTTTCGACTCTGATTCAGAAACAAAAAGGGGAATACAGATCATTGACGTGGAACCTAGTGCCACTGTTGCTACCACCAAGCTCCAACATGGTGAACTGGATGAGCCAGAAGAAGGAGAGCGCCTCTTCCATTCACAGATGTGGGTAAAAGGCACCCCACTACACTTCATCGTTGATAGTGGTAGACAGAAGAATCTCATCTTAGCAGAGGTCTTCATGCAGCTATCCCTATCGACAACGCTGCACCCACAACCCTACGCCATTGGATGTCTCCGCCAAGGAAGCGATCTCCGCGTCATCCAACAGTGTCGATTGTCGTACGACATCAAGCCCTTCAAAGACGAGGTATTGTGTGATGTTGCTCCTCTCGAAGTTTGTGATTTTCTTTTGGGCCAACCTTATTTATGGAAACGTCATGCTCTATATGAGTCTAGGCCTCGTAGTGTTATTAGTACTTTGAACAAGAAATTGTATAGGATACCCGAGACTGTCCCACCTAGTGCTATTTCCTTGATCTCTGCTAAGCAATGCAGGAAGGTCATCTCTTAGATGGGGAAGTTTGTTTTCTTCATGATTCGCTCTCAGAATGAGAGAAAAATCACAGCCACATCTAGTGTCTCTGCGGCTGAGCTCTCCACACAGCAGAAGCAAGTAGATAAGGTCATGGAAGAATTCTTGGATATCTTCTCATCACCTACCAGGGTACCTCTGCACTACCAAGTCAAGCACCCTATCGATCTGACCCCCGACGCACTGCTGCCCAATGGGCCAGTTTATCGCAACTCTCTTTTAGAGAATGGGGAGATCAAGCGATAGATCCAAGAATTTCTCCACAAGGGGCACATCTGTCCTAGCTCATCACCTTGCGAGAGCCCAATCGTGCTGGTACAGAAGAAACATGGAACATGGTGACTTTGTATTGATTATCGGGATCTGAATAAAATCACAGTCAGAAACCGGTACCTGATTCCCTGAATCGATGACCTCCTTGATCAACTCATGGGGGCCAAATACTTCAGTAAGATTGATATGAAGACTGGCTACCACCAGGTCTCGATAGAACAGACAGATGTATGGAAGACCGCATTCAAGTCAAAGGAAGGCCTTTTTGAATGGTTGGTCATGCCCTTTGGTCTGACAAACGCTCCAACCACTTTCATGAGGATGATGGACAATATCCTGTGACCATTCACTAATACTTTTTTAGTGGTGTATCTTGATGACATTCTCATTTACGACAAGACTTGGGCTGAACACTTGCAGCATATTCAACAGGTTCTGCACACCTTGCGGTAGCACAAGCTATACGCCAACTTGGAAAAATGCTCCTTCGACATGGACAAGGTCCATTACCTAGGATACATCACTAATCAACATGGCGTACATGTGGATATAACCAAGATCCAAGTCATCCGTGACTAGCCAACCCCAACCACACCCACTGAGCTTCAGAGCTTCTTGGGCCTTGCCAATTTCTACCGTAGGTTTGTGTTGGGATTCTCCCATATTGCATGGGCCCTCATCCAAATAACCAGGGGTGGTGGTAAGGATAAATTTGCATGGGGTTTTCCCCAACAACAAGTGTTTGATGAATTGAAGCAACGCTTGTGCTCAGCCCCAATACTTTCACTACTAGACCTGCAACAACCCTTTGAAATTGAGACTGATGCTTCAGACTATGTTGTGGGTGTCGTTCTCATGTAGCACGTCCACCCCGTGGCCTATCATAGTGCAAAAATATAAGATTCTTTCCGTACGTACCCTACTTATGACAAAGAAATGTACTCCATTGTGCAAGCCTACCACCAGGGGAGACATTACATTCTTGGGAGGGAGACAATCATCCACACTGATCATAAGCCACTATAGTTCATGCAGACACAAGGAAAATTGCATAATGAATGCCATCAAAAGTGGTCCACATACTTGCAACAATTCCACCTCAACATCAAGTATAAAATATGAAGCATCAACTATGTCCCTGATTGCCTCAGTAGACCACCAGTCGCGACACTCACCACAATGCTAGAATCCTATGACCATGAGACCTCTGGATGGCCCCAACTCTATGAGACAGACCCAGACTTCGCCACCACCTACCAAATGTTGGGTGCAAAGCCAATTGTCGATAATTTCCATCTTCGGGATGGGTTGTTGTGTTGTCTGGGACATATATGTGTTCCCTCAAGTGAGCAAGCGAAGATGATCTGGGAAGCCCACTACAGCTGGGTGGCATGACACTTTGGCATCGAAAGGACAATGGCAATGCTACAAAAACATTTCTACTGGCCGAAACTTCGACAAGAGGTCAGCAAGTATATCAGGTCTTGCACTGCCTGTGCTATTGCCAAACCAACCACTAAGAAATAGGGCATGTACACCCTTCTTCCTACTCCTGACAGACCATGGGAATCCATCTCAATGGACTACATGTCGGGCCTCCCGTCCACCGAGTGGGGAAATGACTATGTTTTTTTGGTTTTCGATCGCTTTTCTAAGATGGTGATTCTAGTTTCTTGCAAGAAGAGCATCACAGCAGAATCCACTGCCAAGATCTTCTTTGAACGAGTTTGGGTACATTTTGGAATCCCACAAACCATTGTCTTAGATCAGGACAATTGATTTCTCAGCACATTCTGGTCGAGCCTCTGGTCACTACTGGACACCAAGCTCACCAAATCCACGGCCTTCCACCCCCAGATAGATGGCCAAACCGAGGTCATAAACCGAATTATTTTGCATATCCTGCGCATGTATAATTCCAAGCATCCTCGCACATGGGATGAGTGTCTTCCCTATGTCTAACATAGCTACAACCGATCCATACATAGCTCAACCGGCCACAGCCCCTTTCAGGTGGGGTTGGGATTCCAACCATTAGGTCCCATAGATGTTTCAATTCCCCTTGTGGTCACCTCGACCGACTCCTCTCCTGCTCCAACTGAGGTTGACAAAGCCACCCGGTTCATTGAGAGGATCCAACACATCTACCAACAAGTTCATGGTATCCTACAGAAGTCCAATGACAAGTACAAGCAGCGCCATGATCAACATTGGGTTCCACATAAGTTTTAGGTGGGCGACAAAGTTTGGTTGCACTTGCAGAAAGAACACCTTACAGGACCCCATCGTAAGCTTCGACCACTCCGTTATGGGCCGTACACCATCACCAAGGCTATGGGGGATAATTCTTTTGCTCTCAACATTCCTCCTTTCCTTGGCCTGCACCCAGTGTTCAATGTGGACCTCCTTTGGCCTTATTTCCCACCATTATTGGACACCTCAGACGTAGCAGAACAACTGAAACCAACAGAGCCCAAGCCCGACTGCATACAACAAGCATCCAATGATAAGATTGTGGACACATAGATCAAGGGAACTCGACAACAAAGGATCCAACTTTATCGAGTCGTCAAAGCAGGGCAACTCCTGCACCAAGGCAAGTGGCTCACCCGGGGCCAAATTCAACAGAAATTTCCTCATCTGATGGGGGAACTCAATGCAATGGAGACCATTGCTTCCTAAGGATGGAGGATTGATCCAAGTGGATATTGGTGGCCACCCACCTTTTCCAGCTGACTCAAAACAACTTTCTAGCAATTTTGATAATTTACTATTTTTAGCAGTTTTTCGGGTCCTGAACTTCTAGAGCCGTTTTGAGGCCCTAAACGATGTTTTTTGGGGTATGGTGCAGTTACAAAATTTCATCATGAAATTTTGTGCAACTGTTGTAGTCCTCAACTAGATCTTTCCAATGGGATATCATATGCCTAAAACGAAGATCGTATGCAAAAGTTACGACCCCGGGAAGTTGATGTATTGACTTATCCAAATGAGGCCCACATGAATTTTGGCGCTTCATCTCCTAGGGTTAGGTTTTTGGATGTTTAGGGTTTTTGAAACCCTTGTTTATTGTAAAAAGGCCTTGAGAGCCTCATTGTGATCATCTTCTAGCGAATGAGCGCAACCATCACATCTCTTCTCAGAGATAAGCTGCCACCATTCCAGCAAGCTTGTTTTCCGCTGCATTTTACAGTTTCAACTTATTTCCTTATTGAATAGAAAACCAATTTTACTGTATCTCTGTTATTCTATGTTAAGCATCTAGTAATAATTTGTAGTCATTTTGTTCTGCTCATAAAATCTGGATCACCATCTTTCAAGAAAATCTCGTTATTCTTGAAATAATAGTAGCTCAAAGTCTTTCAATTGTTTCTTTTTTCCCTCAGGAGAAGGGTCAAGTAGGTATTTGTGTGATCCAAGAAGAAGATATTGAAAAATCCAAACCTTGGGGATATTTCGATGGTGCCTCAAAAAATTCAATATGTGGTGGTGGGGCACTTTTGTATCTAAATGACTCCAACTACTTCAAGGTTTTGATGGGTTTGGGAGAAGGAACAAATAACTTTGCAAAACTGTTGATCTTAAAGCTTCTTCTCATTTTTTCTATCGAAAAAGGTTGCAGGGAACTTAATGTTTTTGGTGACTCAATGTCAGTGATAAATTGGTCAAGGGGAACATAGAGCTGCCTCAATATATGATTAGAAACAATACTTGAAGAAGTTAAAACATTGCAGAACTCTTTTGACAGTTTCTCTTGTCGTCATGTTTTCAGAGAGAGAAATGAAGATGTAGACCAGGGATTGAAGGAAGGAATCCATTTGGCTTTGTGATCTATTTGGATATCATTTTCCACCCACCTCTCCCATCTGGATGACATACATTTTTCATCTTGGCAGTTTTTTTCTAGCTTTTCGGGTCCTAAACTTCTGAGGTTGATTTGAGACCCTAAACAACAATTTTAGGGATCGCCAAAGTCACATTGTAGACAAAGTTAGAATGTGATAGAAACATGTGTATTCCTCGGATAGACCCTTCAAATGGGATATCATGCACCTAAAACAAAGATCGTATGAAAAAGTTATGACCCCGGGAAGTTGATGTACCAACTTACCCCATCAGGGCCCACATGAATTTTGACACTTCATCTCCTAGGGTTAGGTTTTTTAGATGTCTAGGGTTTTATGATTACTTCTTGATGCTAAAAAGTCTCGGAGGCCTCATTATAATGGGCTCAGGCAAATGCATGTATCCACCACATCTCTTCTCAGAGATTATCTGCCACCATTTGAGCAAGATTGTTTCATTCTGCATTTTACAATTGCAACAAATTTCTTGTTCACTATATATTTGTGTTAATGTTATATATATATATATATATGTGTGTGTGTGTGTGTGTGTCTCATTTCATTCCACTAATAAACCTAGATCAATGGTATCAGAGCGGTCTTCTCTCCATTTGTTTCTATGTGCATGTTCATCGTGGTATAAGCAGTTGGGACTCGAACCAATTGAGTCTTTGCAAGATCAGCCTCATGAAACTTGACAATCGCCCATGGGGGAAGAAAAGAGAGACGATGGGGTAAGAGATATTTTCAAACTATTTCTAGAGGAAGCCCTTGCATGACAGAGAAACAAGATGATGGATAATTTTGTGCAAATCCTTCGATGACTACCAACATGCGACACATCTTCCTCGAGTGGAGGCACCACCTCCTTCAAGGTATAGATCAATTTTGATATTCCTATATTTGAAGGTAAGATAGATGTGGATGTTTTAGACAAGTGGTTAAACCTTTTAGAAGGGGTTTTTTTTGTCCATAAATTTTCCAATAGAGAAAATATTACATTTTCACTCCTTAAGACCGTCCCCCATGTCAAATATTGGTGAGAGACTTTACGTGAGAAAAAAGGAAATAGAGGAATATCCATTATTTGCAATCACACCCACTTTGGTTTCTTTAAGGGATGTTATTAAGGAACAATACTACCTCTTTGGAAGTTATGAGGATTTATATACAAGATGGCTCATTGTGGCAAGAAAGGGACCAAATAGTGCCATAGTTCACCAATGTCTTCCATACCTTGCGCACCAAGATGGGTATCAAAGACTATGAGTGACATCTAGTTCTAAAGTACCACGATGGTCTGCATAGATACATCCATACAAAAATGGATTTTATGTGCATCTCTTCCTTGGGAGCGGCCTATCAATATGCTGTCAAAATCGAGTAGAAGATTAGACAAAAGACGCTCCAATTTGGGTCTGTGAACCCCTCACAGTAGAAGCATGGAAAAGGCAGCCCCAACCTGTAGAACAAAGGATAGAGAAAGGATGGAAAACCTTAGGATAATCATTCTAAGCCACAAACAAAGAAGGACAATGGGAAGACAAAGAAAGGATGGAAAACCTTAGGATAACCATTCTAATCCCCTGGCATAACACCGTTGAATGATGTTGATCCAAAATTGATCTTTAAAGACTTGGCTAAGTTTTAAGCATGTGTTCATTTACCAATTAGGAATTAATGAAATAAGAAGAACTTAATGAGATGGTATAGAAGCCATAAGAAAGAAATGCAGATCATAATGTAAGCACAAAGAACAACAAACCATAACAAAAAGTTGTTAACGGAGTTCAGCAAGATTGCCTACATCTCTGGGCCTTTGTCTCAGTGGGTGAGGCTTTCGTATTTATCTTCATTTCTTCAAAAGTACATCAGAAAAGTGGAAAAATAATTACAAACTGGTCTATTTTTTTCTGCTTAACCTCAAGAATCCAACACAACTGACGGCACTAAAAATGGTTGAGTGTAGTTCCCAGAATTGGCCCACAAAGTTCCCCTCCTCAATGTCTTCCCTACATAAAAATGGATTTGGCTTTCAAATTCCTCAACATTTCTCCCGTTCTAAACTTTTTTTACTATAAAAAAATCTCTGATTCTTATATATGTGGATTTTTTATCCTCCTTCCAAAATCTGGCCTCAAATCGGGCTCCAGTTCCTCCAATAATGGCTAAAATCCATTAAAACCAGGTTGAAAATCCATAAAAAAATCATAATATATGGTTTAAAACCCAAAATTAGACAAAAATCAAGCACAACCCCCTTCTCCCGGGCTTCTAGTCATATGGGGAAGGTCCATGTGGTCGTAGGTTGGGAGCTAGTTTATTAAGCCCTTGATTCCTCACCCATGGTCGTAGTGATGGCCATATGGCCTGGTCCTTATGCTCCACACGCACCCTACTATTCTTAGCCTTGGGTTCCTAGCTCCTGGTCACATTCCTTGGTTGACGGGGCTATCCCTTTTGACCAGGTGCTTATCCCCAAAAATACACACATAACCAATTCAAATATAATCTAGCTTGTATGTTTAAACAAGGATCATACTAGCCTGGGTGGCTAGCGCATTTGTTGTAGTCCGTTGGTGCAACTGGAGGTCATGGGTTCGAAACTTGCGGAGTTTCAAACAAATTTTTTTCCTAGCAAACATTGGTAAAATTTGGGGTGCCACGTGGCACCCTGTTATTCGGCCATGTGTCACCTCGTGATTCATCTGTACGGTACAGTCAGCGCACAATCATCTCCCATGTCACCGTCGTATAACCACATCACTTGTCCAGTCAGTTGCCATGTTAGCTTTCATACAACCCAATCACCCTACCACATCAGCATCCATATAGCCTCCTGTCATCCATACTACCACGTGTCAGTCTGTCATTGGGCCACATCACGTATGACCTGCCAAGTGTCATCTGTACACTCCCACGTGTCAATTACGTATTGATCCAACTCAGCCCAAAAACGCCAAAAATGAGTGACATGTGTCACCTCCTGGTGCTTCCACATGTCCCGTTGACGTCATCATGACATCATGCTAATGTCACTTATCATACTTTTGACGTCAGTAGTATGACCTGTTGACTTTGACCAGTTTGACTTTTTACATGTTTGGGAAATCGATGAGAAAGCGATAACTTTCGCATACAACGTCCATTTGTGAAAAAAAAAATATGGTTGGAATCAGCGCGATGAGCCGGACACAACGGCACTAGTTTCTTCTGATTTCAAGAACTTTTATTTTTAGGCCTTCTTGGATCCATTTTGGATCATGCCTCCCCACTAAGACCTTTTGGTCCTCCAAAAGGGTATTAAACAGTCATCAAGTGAGGGATAGGCCACCCCACTTTTTCTTTGTCTTTAAACTATATCCTTTGCACCTATCTTACCATAATCAATTGCAAAACAACCATGACAATTGACATCATATTGTTAGCCACTTGTACTCTTTCACATCTTACTGAAGCCACTACCATCCATGTTGAAAACATTAGCATCGATAACATCAGAAATATGACTGCAAATGAGATAATATGTTTGAAGTGATTGCACAAAATTAGCTTATCTTGAAGCAAAGTATCATTGAATTTCCATTCTACAACCATCTCATGTTCATGCTTAAGATCATCTTCTTTATTTGGCACAATTATAGGTGTGTTGCTTGCATAAGTTGCCTTCCTTAATTGTTCCTTTGTTTGAAGAGATTGATTTGCTTTTATGTGATGAGCATGCACAACATATTCATTGCCTTCTTTAGTTAAGTGATATTGATTTTGTTCCATGTATATATTATTTTGCGATTGTACAAATAAGGGTTGCCTAAGACCATTCCACATTCATTGAGTGGCACCACATCAAACGTTACCTCATCCACAAACTTTGATGAAATTACAAACTTTAAAGTGCATTTCTTTGTTATGTGCAATTTATGATTGTTGTTTATCCATTTAAGTGATTAAGGTTTATGATGCATCTTAGTGTTTAATCCCATTTTTTTAACCACTTCCTCTAAAATCAAGTTAGATTGAGATCCACTATCTATCAATGTATCGATCTTGGTATGTTTCATTATCACCCTTATGTGAAACAACTTACTTCTAGTCTCGTATCCATCACCAATTTTACCTGTCAAACCAACTGTTGTGATCTTAGTCCCATCACCTAAATCATATCCCAAGTATGTTGGTTGTGTTGTTGTTGCAACTGTTTGCCTCCCTTTCCTTTCTTTGAACCACTTTGGTCTCTTATTTGGGTGCAATTGCCAACAATGGTCATCATCATGCCCTTCCTTCTTGTAATGCTTGCAAGAGATCTTTTCCTCCTTTCTTGTCGTTGAATTTGCTTTCTTTCCATTCCCCTTTTTTTTGTCCTCTTTCCTTGAAGACGAGTACCCTGATACACCAACTCTTGTTTTCCCTTCTTCAATGTATGTTTCTTGAACAAAAACCTCATCAAGATTAGTAGGTCCAAACATAAATATAGTGTTACGAATATGTCCAGGTAAACCTCCTATATACTTCATAAGAGTTTCTTTGGTATGTAATGGAATGTTTAACATTAATGCCATCTTACAAAATTCATCTATGTATTCTTGCACGGTTTGTCCCTTTCTTATTTAAAGAATTTTCCATTCAATTAAAGCCTTCTCTTTATAACCCAAAGGATAAAATTATTTTCTAAGTGCAAAAACAAAATCTTGACATGATGGGAATACATTACCAAATTGTTGCGTTCCATTTTGCAACTTACTCTGCCACTAGATGAGTGTTGTGCCTGCAAGACGAAGTGATGGCAACTTTATTTGAGTTGCCTCATCTTTGATTTTTTTCACACTGCAATAAACTTCCATCTATCTGACCCAGTTATCAAGCCTCTCAGCATTGAATTCACCATCATACACAGGCAATTCAAATTTCACATCAAGCTTAAGTAAATGCATATCATGTTTATGTTTATGGAATTGTTTTCTTGCTGTGGATTTTGAACTTGTACTTGAAGAAGAAGAAGTTGGTGGAGAAGAAGGAGGTGAAGGAGGAGGCTTAGGAGGATCCTCTCCTTCTTCACTTTTGTCTTGTTTTGAAGATTCCCCTTGGAAAGGCCTCTTCCGTTCCAAGTAATCCTCATATAATACCTTTACCATCTCAGACATGGTGAATAAAGTCTTTTGCAACTCTACCTCGTTCTGAGACATGCCTTATTCTAATGCCATCTCCTCACTTTGAGAAGTCCTCTTTCTTGATCCAATCTTAGTATCCTCTTATACAAGCTTGCCTTCACCACGACTCATATTTTCCCTTGTAATCATGCAAACTCAAAAACCAATCGTCAAGCTGCTCTGATACCACTTGATCTGAAATTGATCTTTAAAGACTTGGCTAAGTTTTAAGCATGTGTTCATTTACCCATTAGGAATTAATGAAAGAAGAAGAACTTAATGAGCTATTATAGAAGCCATAATAAATAAATGCATATCATAATGTAAGCACAAATAATAGAAAACCATAACAAAAAAATTGTTAATGGAGTTCAACAAGATTGCCTACATCTCTGGGCCTTTGTCTCTGTGGGTGAGGCATTCTTATTTCTCTTAAATGCTTCAAAAGTACATCAAAAAAGTGGAAAAAGGATTACAAACTAGTTTGTTTGTGTTCTTCTCTACCTCAAGAATCGAACATAACTGACGGCACTGAAAACGATTGAGTGTAGTTCCCGAAATTGGCCCTCAAAGTTCCTCTCCTCAATGGCTTCCCTACATAAAAATGGCTTTGGCTTTCAAATTCCTCAATATTTCTCTTATTATAAACTTGTTTTACTGTCAAAAAATTCTTATAGATGTGGATTTGGTATCCTCATCCCAACTTCCTCCCAATATCTGGCCTCAAATCGGGCTCCAGCTCCTCCAATAATGACTAAAATCCATTAAAAGTAGGCTGAAAATCCACAAAAAATCATAATATATGGTTTAAAATCCAAAATTGGGAAAAAATCAGGCACAACCCCCTTCTCCCAGGCTCCTATTCAATGGGGAAGGTCCATGTGGTCATAGGCTAGGCGCTAGTCTGTTAAGCCCTTGATTCCTGGCCCTTGGTCGCAGGGATGGCCATATGGCCTAGTCCTTATGCTCCACATGCGCCTTACTGTGCTTAGCCCTGGGTTCCTAGCTCTTGGTCGCGGGCCTTGGTTAACGAGGCTAGCCATGTCGACTGGGTGCTTATCCCCAAAAATCCACACATAACCACTTCAATTATAATCTAGCCCATATGTTTAAACAAGGATCATACTAGCTCGGGTGGCTAATGCATTTGTCATAGTCCGTTGGTGAAACTGGAGGTCATGGGTTCGAAACTTGTGGAGTTCCAAACCAATTTTTTGCCTAGCCAACATTGGAAAAATACAGGGTGCCACATGGCATCCTCTGATTGGGCCACGTTTCACCCTGTGATTCATCTGTATGGTACAATCAACATCCAATCAACATGCACAGTCACTTGCCATGTCACTTGTCCAGTTAGCTTCCATACAACTCAATCACCTTTCCACATCAACATCTGTACAACTACTTGTCATATTTACTGCCACATGTCATCCTATCATTAGGCCATGTCACATATGGACTGCCACATGTCATCTGTATAGTGCCACGTGTCAATTTCGTACTGGTCCAACTCAGCTTGAAAACGACAAAACTGAGTGACACATGTCACCTCCTGGTGCTGCCACATGTCTTGCTGATGTCATCATGATGTCATGCTAATGTCACCTGTCGTACTGTTGACGTCAGCAGTATGACCTATTGACTTTGACCAATTTGACTTTTTTCCTTTTTTGGAAATCGGTCAGAACACGATAACTTCCGCATACGATGTCCATTTGCAAAAAACAATATATGAATGAAATCAGCGCAATGAGCTGGATGCAATGGCACTGATTTCGTCTGATTCCAAGAACTTTTATTTTTAGGCCTTCCTGGATCCATTTTGGATCAGCTACTCAAAGCACTCATTGGTGTCCAAGGTGAATGCCTTTGAATCAGATGTGCATTTTGACTCTAAGTCAAAGCTAGAAAAAGGGAGACATACCATTGATGAAAAAACTAGTGCCATTGTTGCTACCACCAAGATCCAACCTGGTGAACCCGATGAACCAGAGGAAGATGAGTGCCTCTTTCATTCATAGATGTGGGTGAAGGGTACTCTATTGCACTTCATCATTGATAGTGGTAGCCAGAATAACCTCATCTCGGTAGAGGTCGTCAAGCAGTTGGCTTTGCCGACAACACCACACCCACAGTCGTACACCATCGATGGTTTCGTCAAGGGATAGATCTTTACATTAGCCAACAATGTCACCTTCCCTACAACATCAAGCCCTTCAAAAATGAGGTATTGTGATATGTCATCCCCCCCCTTGAAGTTTTTGATGTTCTTTTGGGCCAACCTTATTTATGGAAACTTCATGATGTATATGAGTCTACGCCTCGTAGTGTTATTATTACTTTGGACAAGAAATTGTACAGAATACTCGAGGTAGTCCCATCTACTGCCATTTCCTTGATCTTTGCCAAGCAATGCAGGAAGGTCATCTCTCAAATTGGGAAGTTTGTCTTCTTTGTCTTTTTTTTTTTTTTTTGCGGGGGGGGGGGGGTTTTTTTTTTTTTTTTTTTGCGGGGAGGGGGGGATTTTAGAGGGAAAAGATCATTCTACAAGTTATAAGATTATCATTGGGAGGGTGAGCATTTGCATCATTCTATGTTCTTAGTGAGAAGTGATGGCTTCGTCAGATAAACAATATTTTTTTTTCTGAGGCATCAACAAATTGTTCGCATACCTCTTCTATTGGGACTAGAAAATGCGATGGGAATGCTTGTAATACAAACGAGGCATCATAATTTTTAGCTAGTCAGAAGTTTGATCATACTGCAAACAATTTTATTCAACATGTTCCTCAAGAAAGCCCTAAATCATAGGACTTTGAAGGCACTGATGATAAAGAGGAGGAATATGATGGTGATCAATCTATTCAACAATTTAATAGTAATGAAAATAATCAAAATGCAGGTTGAAGTGGAGACTATGATCAACGTTTAAATGATTGGGATGATAATTTTCCTCCAAGTGAGGATTTTCAAGGTACCGGTGAATATTTCCAATGCACCAATGAATATGATGAAGAATTTCCCTCCAGTGGAAATTTTAAAAGTAGTGAAGATGATTATGATAATGGTGGACATTCTTTCTCGAGTGGGGAATTTAAAGACAACAATGTTGGTGATGTTGAATTTCCTCCAAGTGAGGATTTTGAAGGTATTGATGAAGATTTTTCTGCAAGTGAGTATTTCCAAGGAATGAATGAGGATGATGATGAATTCCCCCGAAATGGGGATTTTAAAAGTAGTGATGATGATTATGGAAATGGTGAACAGTATTTCCCGAATGGGGAATTTAAAGGAAGGAATCCTGGTGATGATGATTTTCCTCCAAGTGAGGATTTTCAAGGAACCGATGAGGATGATGAATATTTTCCTCCAAGTGAGGATTTTCAAGCAAGTAATGAGGATGATGAATAATTTCCCTCGAGTGGGGATTTTCAAAGTAGTGAAGAAGATTATGTCATTCGTGGACACTCTTTCTCGAGTGGGAAATTAAAAGGAAACAATGTTGATGATGATGATTTTCCTCCAAGTGAGGATTTTCAAGATACTGATGAAGATTTTCAAGGAACTAAGAAGGATGATGAAAATTTTCCCTCAAGTGGGGATTTTGAAAACAATGAAGATGATTATAACAATGGTGGACACAATGTTGATGATGTTTTTCCTCCAAATGAGGATTTTCAAGGTACCGATGATGATGCTGGAAAATTTTCTCCGAGTGAGAATTTTAATGGCATTGATAGTCTTATGGGTGATGATGATTTTCATTCAAGTGAATATTTTCATGGAAGTTCCAATGACATTGGTGAGGATGGTAATCATTTTTCTAGTGATTTTGATACTCCTCTCATCAACAAGATTGTCAATGAAGATGATGGACCTAAGAATGAATATCATGTTCTCAATCATTCAGCTGCAACAAATCAAGGTGATCGACATTCTCTTGTTTAATCTCCTGACAATATTTTGGTTGATATTCCTTCTGGTGATGAGGAAAATCCTTCTAGTGAGGATGATGAAATAGTGGAGACATTGCAAAGAAACATTGTGTCTAGGAGTAGGACTAGATCTTTTTATATCAATCTAAATCATTCTAGTTATACAAGGTTTGGGAAATAATTTCTCACTAAATCAATTTCCATAAGTTAATTGATTTCAAGTGAATGTTGTCAAAAGAATTGTTTGAAAAGCATGG
>CBVK0100352426.1:0-21051 GCA_900067695.1 Picea abies
CTGAACCGCTCTTCCGATCTCACATCAGGGTAGCTATCTTGATGTTCTCATAATTCATCCTTTCCATCATCGCCTTGAGGGTGATTAAAACCCTTGTCTGAGCTCATTTTCTATAGCAAATTGAAGCCGCATAAATTGTCTTTCAAATGGGTCAAGTTGCTAATTGAGTGCAACGAGTACATGGGCATTGGTGAATCATGATAGGAATGAACGACTTACTACATCTGTGGGCTGAGTATGTTAGAGATATATTGGAACATGACAAGGTGCTTAGAAAGGGAGTGCAGTGGAAGAATCAAACAAGTTCATTTTTCACTTATACTTTTATTTTTTGGATCTTTTGCAGCGTGTACATTCTAAAAGAAATTATAACTTAGACACAACTATGGAAGGATGGGACACAACACCTGCTCCATTACCACCAGCGGCATACTGGAATGTTGCATCATTGACAAGCATTCTTGTTGCCACACTGCCTGGTTGGGATAGTGTACAACCCAATTGGACTCATGAATCTCAGTAGGTTTTGTCTGACATAGTATTGTAGTTAGAATGAATTTAGTTCTGCAATGTTGGATGACTAAACTCTCCATTAGGTTATTGATAGGATCAATCATGTTTTTGAAATGAGTTTGTGATACTCAAATTTATTTTTTGTGAAAAAGAGGTTCATCCTCCAAAATGATATGGGGAAAAGGATTTGTGAAATTTTTTGTTCACATGGATTAATTTAGCATATATTGTATTCATGGTTTATCTGAGATAGTTTTCAAAAATCCTTTTCAAATTCAAATTGTCTTTATTTTTTCTAACAATATCATAAAACCTTATAGTTTGTATGCATTGTGTCATTCTTTTTGTGCTTTGCTTGAAATATGGTTCTAAATATAATAGGGGTTTGTGCATTGTCATTCATTCCATGCTTTCAAGTTTAAGAGGTGTTTTCATTCCATTCATTCCATCTAAATATTGAAGACAGGTATTTCTAGAGAGTAGGCACTTCTAGGCCCTAACATACCTTCCTTTCTTATAATTCTTTTAGAAAATATAATTGGTAATTAGAGTGAATTTACTAGAGATATATCACTTTAGGGCTCTAGTAATCACTTCCAAAACAATGTATGGTTGGAAAATTCAATCTAGTAGAAGAGTTATAGGGAAAAAGAAGCATTTGTTGTTTCTCCCCTAAGGTTTAAACAAGAAATTCCATAATCTTTGACATGAAACAAGAAAATTTTACCACAAACATTCATTAAATGAATAAAATGAAAATTTTGTACTTACTTCACCAAGAATAATCAAGTCAAGCCCTAGTTGAAGACCATTCCACCATGAAAAATGCCAAGATACACCACCATAAAGCTTCCCCAAGAGATGTGCACTAGTTGTTTCAACCAATAACCCTTAAAGAGGGAGAAAATTTCAATCCACCACTTGTGTGTGATGATTTATGATGAAAAAATGAACTTAGACAGCCATATTTATATGGGAAATCTTGGCTAATTAATCCAAAAGTTGTGTGTTTTCACCAAATAGAGCCTACATGTCAATTTGCTCTTAAAAACAAAAATTAAATCAATTTTCAACATTAAAACCCTAAAGAGGGTGACGTCATCCTTCCTAAGTTGACGCTAGGCCTCCTCCATGAGACGTTGAGGTCATCTAGAAAAATGTTGGGCCTCCAAAGGCCCTCCTCCATGCCACACATGCCAAACCCGCAGCCCAACATCTCTCAATGTCAAACCTTAGCTCTAGGTCACGTCATGGGGCTACTAGGGTGATGTCCAGGGTCTCCAAAGCCAATGTCCAGGTGGGGAAGGGTGGCCTCTCATTATCTAGTACTACCAAGGTGACTCAAAAGGAAATGTCCTCTTCCTTCATTGTGAAAGCCTTCAATCTCTTCTTACCCCCTGGTTGGGGTCCCAACGTCCATTTGTGAGCTTTGAGCCCTCATGAAGGTTCGATATAATCATTCCCTCATGTGTACCTGTCCATCGGGCAAGGTCCTGTAGAAACAACAAGTACTCCCTCCAAGGGTTCTTATGTCACAAGTATCATAGCATGTAAATCACATCCAATAATTATATCACCCAAACATGTGCATCAAACCCTCCTTAACCCCAAACAAATGCTAAAAGACGTTATGCAATTTGACAAGTTAGGTTTGGAGAGGGTCTTAGGGTGTCCTATTGGGATAATCCCCTTTAAGTCTAGTGGTTTTCCTAGGTGGATTCTTGTCCAAATCATGCAAGTGTATGATGTGGCATGGAGTAAATATTTGGGAATGGGGTGCATGTGATAACAAGAAAATGTAAAGTCTTACCTATGGGTGCCTTTGTGGAGGGTGAGATGCACCTTGTCATGGATGCAATTGTTTCCTATCCATTTCATTGCCATTTATTCTTATCTTTATTTCTTTTGATCTTTTGCTCTTGTACTACAAGGGAATAGTTGAGGGCCATTGTCCTGGCTTGATGACCATAGGTGATAGTGTTATCCACAAACATTTCATGTAAATGAGAAGGCTAGATCGTGATAAGACCCCCTTTCTCTTGGATATGCCACCAAGAGACACTACCTTAGTTTGGTGACCATATCATACTGCTACATGTTCATGGTCATAATAGGTCAGATCGTGATAATACCTTCTATCCATCAACTAGTACCTTGAGTGTTTATGTTATCTTGTGGGTCCCATTTTCTTACTAATAAAATTTTCATTTCTTTCTCATGGATCCCCGGGAAAAGCATCACAAAGGTTTCAAAATTGGATTTTAACTCTTTCCAACTAATTTTACCCTATGGGCCTTTATCCCCTTCTTCCCACGAGGTAAGGTACAACCCTTCCTAGTGTAGCCAATCCCAATGCCCAAAAAGGAAAGGGGATATGGAAGGAATAAATATGAAAAGTAGTAAGTATGGAGGGAACGAACGATGAATTTTCAAATATCCACCCAATAGAAACTCATCCTAAAGGGAAATCAAGTCACTAGGGAACAGTGTCACCCTTCGAGGCTTGAATGAGGCAAAGAGCATAATTTCGAAGTAAACGCCATGAAATGAAGAAGGATTCAATACAACATGTTCAAGTTCTTCAAAAATCAGAGTGATACATACCATGATACCCGGACTCATTACCTCATGGAGAAAGACTCATTGCTACTTTAGGACCAGGCTGGTGTGGTTTATAATATTGTTGGTGATATGTGGACTCCTCTAAAGAAAAGAGGGGCCTTCTTTGGCCATGCTTAATTCATCTGGCTCTCAGCACTCCATGTCTAGGACCTATGGACCTCGAGACATGATCTTCTTAGTTATCCCTAGGCTGGGGGATACTATTTGGCTCCAACTTGGGGACATGTGCTCGCCGTAGAGCGCATGAGAACCTCAACATTTTTGGTATGACCTATGCATGCTAAATCTCAACAAAAGAAACTATTAATCCCCAGGGTGGTGATATCACCCCTCGTCCATATATGATAAAATAAACAAATAAAATAATCTCTAGTATAACATATGATTATGAGCATACATATATACAAGTGAGGAAAACAATATGAAAAGTGCAACTACAACTATGGAAATATATAATGCAATGGTATATACAATTAATGAAAATTCCTACCTACCCTACCTCACCTAGACTTACCTATCAAATGGTAGGTATAAGCATACAACCAGTACAACCATGCTAGAAATGTATCATAACAGTTGCCTCTGTGTTTCATCTTAAACCAAAACAATGACAAGTTAAGCACAAAATAAACATGAGTTAGAGCATGCATTATATCATAGGAAGTCGTAAAGTCTAGCTCATGGAGGTGGGAGGGAGGGACAAAATCATGCCAAGTCACACTTCTAGAAAAGTGATCAATCCATCTCAGAAAAGTATCATGAGAGGTCAAGGAATCAAAGGGCTGGCTCAAAGAGTCTAAGGGTTGACTACCTTGGACGTCATCACTCCTTTGGGTTTGAGAAGGGATTAACAAGAACTTAGAGGGAAAGTGACAACTTCTCAGGGGAAAGATGAAATATTGAGATAATAAACTTCTTAAGACATTCAACCTCCCCTTGAATTCTAACGGAAATTTTTTCCCTAAAGAAAACTTAAAACAAGAGACATGTTCCCAAACTACATCCTTAGTGATATAATGAGGTAAAGCAATGAGAGGGAGTTGGACAACCTAGTCACAAGTATCATGCTTCAGGCAGTAAACTTCCTCACCTTTATCAAAATTAGAGCACAACGACAATTGATAATCTTCTTCATAGAATAAATCCAAGTGCTCAAAGGAATAATCATCAAAATCCTCAAGGTATGACCAAAAATCATCAAGATAACAATGCACTGGTTCATCCATGGGTGCTTGAAAAACTTATGTAATTATATCATCATCTTATTGCCAAATTTCAAAATTATTAGGAACATCATATGATTGTTGTAAAGGAAAAATTCGAAGATATCCTTCCATATCATAAATTCGATCCTCATCAGAACCAATCACCACTTACATCTTCCAACATGTATGAACTCATCAATATTATCAACCATGTCACTACCTTTATCATAACATGAAGTATTTAATGCATCCAAGGGCTCCACTAATACTTCTTCACCTTCCAAACCATAAAATAAAGCATCATCAAAATCTTGGAAAGGGAAATAACGTACCATGTTCACTTCTTGTTGTGCAGGATCGTCAAAGACTTGGATAACTTCATCAATTGGAAGAACATCCAGTACATCATTTTCAAGACTCGTATCTTTAATCATCGTTTCTCCTTCATTAGAAAATGAAGGACCTATCCATTCTGAGGGTTCCTTTATGTCTTCACCTTCTGAATCATAGAACAAAGTGTCATCAAAAACATGGAAAGAACAATGATTCACCTCATTCTCTTTTTCTTGTGCAAGAGATATGGTATCTTGGACAACTTCATCGGATGGGGGAGTAGATACTAGTGCTTCATCCTCATAACTCACTTCTCCAGTCAAGTCCTTACTGCATTTTGTTGAATCATGGGAAAAATATTGCTCCTCTTCCAGGGGTTGAAAACCTTCTTCATAAATATCTCCTTCTATATCAAATGTTTCTTGGTATTTAGTATGGTACACATCCCTGAGATATTCCACAATCTCAGTGGTGAATCCTTCGTCCTCTAGGGCTATTGCAATATTTTGAAGGACATCTTCATATGTCTGGAATTGTGGTTTCAAAAACTTAATAAACATATTGATGAGGTGTATGAAAGATGATATATCCTTATCTTTGAAACAACCCTTAATCCAATCTTGCAAAAAGGACAACAGGGAAATTATGAACAACTTTACCAAAACATCCTCTCCTTCAAATTCTATCTTACTTATATACTTCAAGAATTCTACAATGTGAGTAATTAGGAGGCCTCCGAATCTTGGATAGTTATTTAACCATTTTATATCAAAATAGTGTGGGTATCCTTGAAAACTTTCAAAATCAATAGTAAGATACACTTGTTCACAGGGTTCCATGATCCCATGTCTTGAAATTATCATGAATTAGAGATTAAGTCAGTGGAGTCACCGGATAACCTCTTAAGTTAGTGGAGTCACCAGATAACCTCTTAAGGATTATCAAAGGGAGTGAGGAAATCACCCCCAGTGGAGTCACCGGGTAAGCTCTGTGAAGTGAAGGCTTTGAGTAAAAGACTTACTGAAAACGTGTCATTGAGGAATATTGACTCAGTTTTCCTCGGCAACAATGCCAAAAATGTTATCGCACAATCTATACTTTCCCAAATCCTAAAGGAAAGTAGGCCTAGATTGACGTAACACAGAGGTAGTCCTATCACTATCACCCCAATAGGATACCTCTTTCTATTTAAGAGAAGAAAATACCCACTTCAAGGGAGACGTCCCAAGACCTATTTGGTTGATGAAGGGTAAAAAGACCAGGTAAAAACCCACCCCTCTCTCTAGGTCACTCAAGGAAAGAAGTCACTTGGTGTGGTTTAAAGGGTCAAGGAGAAATCTTAAGGTGAATGGTACCTTCCCTTTACCAATGAAACAACAAAAATTAGCAATAAACAATGATATCAATGTTTCAAATTAGTGACTTCAAGATAGAAATATGAAACTAAAACACTCTTATGTATAGACAAAAGATAAAATGTATAAAAATAACAATATGTCCAGAAATTGCAAGTTATGATGACAAAAAATGATATAAAGACTTTGCCATTTGATAGTACTTTGTCGCTTACAATTTCAATATTAAAACAATTCAATAAGTGACTTGAATGGGCTTTCAAAACAATTGTAACAACAGTAAAATAAATAATGATGACATCAACAAAACCACTTCAGAAAAGTACTTAAGTTGGGCAATTAAACAAACAATTTAGCATATATCGATAGTATCTTTCCTAGTACAAGTGATGGGTGGTCTTATGGGCGGTTTAAGGGTTGTTAGGGGTTGAAATCATGGTTGTAATAGTAGTTACAACAACAACAAAAACAACCTTCAACAACTTCTGAATTTTCACTTAGAATGATAGCAAAGGGAAGACTAGAGTCTTGGGTTGGAGGTTAGTATGCTAATATAAGGTGAAAATGATAGTTGTAGCAGTGATTATGGAAGAAACATCAGTGTGGTTGTTAGTGTTTCTAAGATATATTAGTGTTAGTGTTAGTGAGAGCTTCAAGAAAGAATGTTTGAAAGTTTGTTTTGATCTCATTCATCCACAAGAGTATGTAAATTAGTGCCTTGAGGGGCTTATGGAGTCAAATAACAACAAAAATATCACTTGGGAAATAAAGAAATGATAATATGTGTTTAAGGAAAGAGGTAGATGAAAGAGGTGGTGGCACTTCAAGGCCTCAAGAATCTAAATCTTGAAGAGAGGTCTTGCTAGAGAATAGGCACTTCTAGGCCCTAGCATACCTTCCTTTCTTAGACTTATTTTAGAAAATATATTTGGTAATTAGAATGAAGTTACTAGAGAGCTAGCACTTTAGGGCTCTAGTAATCACTTCCAAAACAATGTATGGTTGGTAAATTCAATCCAGTAGACGAGTTATAGGGAAAAACAAGGATTTATTGTTTCTCCCCTGGTGTTTAACACAATTTCATAATATTTGACATAAAACAAGCAAATTTTACCACAAACATTCATTGCATGAATAAAATGTAGATTTTCTATTTACTTCAACAAGAATAATCAAGTCAAACCTTAGTTGAAGACCATCCCACCATTAAAAATGCCAATATACACCACCATAAATCTTCCTTGTAACATACGCAGCCACCCACAGGATGGGCGACGCCACTTAATCTGACTGCAACACACCCAGACACCAGTAGGCGAGGCATGCTGCAGTCCAAGGACTTCGTTCTTTGATCTTATCTCGAAATCAAAGGATGCTTCAACAATGTTAGAGGCATGAAAATCGCATGCATAAGACAAGATCCATGCTACAACATAAGAAGTAAACAACATGCCATGCACATCAAATAACCAATAGAAAGACACATTAAAATACATATCTCAAAGATAATTAAATACACAACGGAAATAACATTAGACAGAAAACACAAAGAGCACTTATATTTCAAGTAACATTCACCAACTAGTTGCAGACCAATGACATTCCTCCCAACCATAGACACTATTGTTCTTTTACTCTCAATAGCAGGTCACCCCCGAGCTAGGGCTATGAATCCACAAGGACGAGTCATAGGCCAAATCTAAAACACGCAACAGTTGGTTAACTAGCTCTCAGGTTTCCCAACCACACAACAAATCCTAATTTTCATCTCTCATTCCCCCTCATCTTGCACAACCGAAAGAAATGAACACCTTTCTCTACCATATAGTGTTCCAAGGCTCCAATGATACTGGTCAAGAAATCTCCCTACTAGAAACTCCAAGGATTCTCAACTATGGGAAATTCTTGCAGAACTACCATCGATATCATACTAACAAGATTTTCAACACTCAAGCTATCATAGAACTTTCAACACTCAAAACAATCCAAAGTACACTAGCTCTATTCTTCCCAGCCTACACAACCCAAGAGAATGGACCCCCTTCTCTTCCACACAGTCCCTCAGGATGTCCATCTCCTTCCAGAGCTCCAGTGGTTTTGCTCAAGAATATCCATGCTAGGACTCTCAAGATTCACAGTTGTGAGAAAACTTAACCAATATCCACCCAAGCAGCCATTCATATGCATGCTCAAACCAAGAGCACATGAATTCCAGAATGAGTGAGGAAAAAGAAGAAGAAGAACAAGGGGAAGAAGACCCAAAACAACCCGCCAAGGGATGTTTAAATTACATGAAGATAAGAGCCACATGGCCTCCCTCCCAAGAATCTCATGTAACCCCTTTTCTCCATAAAATCAATGATTGGTAAAAAAAAAAATAATAATAAGGATTATCCCCTCAATCCCCCCTCTCTCGTGGAATCAGAGCCCCCTATCTCTTTTGTCTTTTTTCGTCTTGCATTCATCGATGTATTTTATTAATTTATATGAAGTATTACATTTTCCTAGGCACTCTGGCGCTTTTACAACTTTACTGGCTCACCAACCTAAGTCACAATTACATAATAAATTATAGTTCATAAGGTTTAAAACTGGGGTGTTACATCCCCCTCCTCTTATTTTGGCACCATCCTCAGTGCACAACATCAATCCAATGTTATCAACATTACAAATCTAGTCTCTTGGGCCTTAATACACATAGGCAATCCAGCCAACTCTTTATATGCATAGGCACTCTGGCCTAAATTAAACATGTATACATGGGAATTTCGACACAAAACATGTATAATGACCTTTCGAATTTATATTTCTGGCAACATTTCCAACCAGCAAGCTCTCCTTCCCTCTTAGCCCTGCACAACCCAAAGAAATGAACCCCTTTCTCTACCATGCAGTCCCTCGGGTTGTTCCATTTCTCTCCAGGGCTCCAGTGCACTCAGCCAGGAAGTTTCAGAGCTGTGGTTTCCATAACTTCAGCTGCAACAAGTCCATTGGACTTTCTTCATTCTATGCCTTTGTCATTCAACTGCTCCAGCATTACCTTCTTCTTATTTTCCCTCATAGTCTGGTAGTTTTCTAGATCCTCAACATTCATTGTTTTCCTACAACAATTAGAATCAACAAGCATGTCAATTCACAATTTGTGCATAATTTTTTATTTTATTTTTGTTCATAATCTAAGAGTAAATTTGCATAATCTAGTACAATACTTATCTACATGGTTCGTGGATCTGCATCCATATGGTTGTCTTGTTAACTTGTCTCACTTATTTCCTTGACATACCCATTGTGTGCATGAACCCAATCAATAGTTTACAAGAACGATCAAAGTTTCCTCTTCCTTGCGGTCACTCACCTTCCAAGCCCAGACTCAGGCATTCCCTTCTCTACTATATAGTCCCTCAGGCGATCCATCTTGCCTAGCCAAGGCGTTCTTACACAGGAATATTTATAGGGACACAGGGTTCTCATGTCACAACAATAGCCCTTTCCATGCTTTCCAACTTGCATATCCAACATCTCAGCTATATTATACGTATACAATCATCATGAGATATCACTATAATCATTTTCAATCATAAATGTCAATATGTTTTATACAGGAAAATAAAATTTTCCCAAGCATGAGATTTTTTCTCATAATATTTGGCTCTGTAGCTGTAGATATCATTCTTATATATGGCTTACATCCTTGCCATATCCAAGACCATCCTACCTGCAATTTTATCAATTTACACTCAACCAAACAAATTGTCAGTATCTCATGTACAAGATATATATATTTTCATGGTAACAATTCAAAACAAAATCACAAAGTGATCTCAGAATTGTTTACAACTACAATTTAGTCACTTCCATCAATTCTTTACACATGTATTATCAACCCATATCTTCTTTCTTTTATCCAAAGATATTTTTATTACTTTGTTCCTTCAACATAACTTTTATGTAATTTATCATTATGTAGCTACTTTAACCTGCAACTTTCTTATAGTAATATCTAACAGTTCCTGAAGTGTTTTCAACGTCATGAGTTAGCAATACGCACATCATTCCATTTGTTAGCATAATCATTTCTATGTTATATAATATATACATGCATTCACCCAAATGCATTCAATAATTCTTGTAATATCATTTGTAACATTTTTAATAGCTCCAAAAATTGATCTTGGAATTGTGACAAAAAACAATCCAGTCACCTTCAGCTAGTATTTATATTAAATATAATGCATCTATCCATCATTATGCATTTTCATCACCACATGCTTTTAATAATGCAACAATTAATTATTAAATAAAATATCAATCGATGTACCAATACCGATGACCACATTTACACAATGCATCCATGCGTTGACTACATAATACCACATAAATATGTCATGCATTCACAAAGGTGAGTTGGAAGGTATGGCCAACACCTCAACACATCATCCACGAACTTCCTACTGCTTGCCTAACTATTTGGATACCTTCCTTTTCAACCCAAACACAACACTAAGAATATAATTCTTAAGTTCTCTTCAGTGTCGGAAAAGAGGTTGCAGTCCAAACATTAGCTATACAGTATACACCATTGAGCACTCACATAACGCTATATCCCTTCCATATCCAACCATATTATGGTCTCACACATGACTATCACTATGGATATTCATTTTTATAGAAGGAGTAAATCTCCTGAATTAACCCAGTTATGATCTCATAACCAAACATAACATAATATGCAACTAACATTTTATCTAAATGCATTCCAGTATCGAAAACATTTACATACTCTACACCTTTCACCATTACATATCAATTTAAATATTGAAAATTAATTGAGGGAATTCTTACCTCAATCCCCTTCCACATGTATGCATCAACAGAAACCAAATGCATACCTGCCTAGTTGTTATCAACCTAATTGTTGCTAACTAATCAACTCATATTTATAGAAGCTCACAGACTTCTTCCTTCATCATTTTGATCATCATTCTTGCCACCCTCATGGGTCTTCACCTAGATGGAAAACATAAGCAATAACAACATCCACATATTTAACCCTGCTATATCATTTTTCTTGAATACATAATCCATCATTAGTCATACTCAATTTCCATAACATCAGTAATTCTTAATAATAGACTATTCTAAGTTCACAAGCATGTTATATGCATATCGAAGCATGTGCAATTACACATCCATATGCACCAAGCATTTGTTGTTGACATGCCTGCTAATGCATATGCATTTTAAATTCATTGTATGCCCCAGGCACTCTAGTGAATTTATTTTTTAATTAACTTATTTATTTATCTATTTATGTTGTAGTTGGTTGTTCTTGAACTCCTTCATATCCTTGCTTCTTTGTGTGCTCCCATTCTACTCATCCGCACTATTATTCCCTGGTCTGAACACTTTCCAACCAAGTTTCACTTGGCCATTCTACAATCCAACCAGTGTGCTCCAATTTCCATAGCTCTTTTTGGGTAGCCATATACAACTTTACCTTTATGACACATTCCAACACGCTGGAATGAAGTAGCTCAAACATTCCATCACTCTACTACAACATTCTTGAATCAAATACTATTACTTTTGGTTGTCCATTAGGTTACATTATTAACATTTCCCTATGAAGCCATACCTTCCACACTTAATACCATTCCCCAATGGAAGTCCATTTTCATTTAATGAAACTTTTCAAGTGAGAGAGTATTTAATTCATCTACACTAGCATCCTGCTTCCACTGTGAACTATGATATCAGAAGTGGATTTATTTCAAACTTAAGCTTTGCAATTGTCTACACCTCTCTTCCTTCAAGGATAGGAAGTCATACTTTTCCTTTTATTCCCATCCATGACATCTTTAACCTACTAGATTCATATCCTATGTGAGGACTCTTGCTTTTGTTGTACCTACAATTTATTCAGATACTGAGGTTGTTGACTAATACTTTTGTTCCACCATTCTTGAGTTATTTATCCCATTTTCATTACTTTCTCTATATCTCTTGATTTCCTCATCCAAATCTTGTAAAAGTTGTCATTCTCCCATGACCCTAACATCTGATCCTAAGCTGGAATTGATTTGATTGTACCTCTAATATTTCCAAAATCTACATGAAATCATCTAGTTAGAATTATACATATCATACAAAAATTGTCAATTAAATTTATAGGTACCTTTTATGTTTAATTCATGAAGAAAAGAAAATATCAATTATAATAGTTATCCAAAAATAGAATGATTCCAGGTCATTCTCCTCTAAATCATCTTTTCAACAATTGAAATCTCGCCCCAATTCAATATTGGAGCTGAAAGTTAGGGCTCCCTGAAAAAAACCACTTTCAACCCTTTTTCTCTTTTTTTGCAACAGGATTTTGTCGAAAAATTCCACAGCCCCCTTTAAACTGGTACAGAATCCAAATTATGCACAGGTGCTTCCTTCAATTCAATTTCCATGTGACCATGACTCGAAACCATGGAATTATTAATTATTTAGCACCTTCCTCTAGCGTTTTTCTCTTTATTCTCTACACAGGACCTCGTTTGAACATAATCTATAAGAGCTTATTCACTTCTAGGTCCTTCATGCCTATAAACAACCCCTTTACCTTATCATGAGACCGATGTGGGGACCAAGTCCTCTGGACTTCGGCCTTCGGCTATTCTCCCTCTTCAATCTTCGATTTCTCCCAAAGTTAAACTTCATCGAAGCCCTTCCAACGAATCTAATAGCAGATCAGATGGTCGAGATTTTATCTCCCGTTGAATGGATGGTCTTGCCCCCATATGGATGTTTCAACGATATCAACGACTACGACTTGATCAAGATTTGAGATGGACGAATCTCAACCAATTTGAAAATTCGGCTCTCTGGGGCTCTGAGATATTTCCATTCTCGAGTCTTCCACTTCCCTAGAGTGACAATCCTTCGAAGTACTTACCATGTTCATCCATGGATCAATCGGATGGTCGAGACTTAATCAAGCATTGGGATGGACGGTCCTTACACACTTCACAAATTCAATGCTCTGAGGCTACAGGATATTTCCATTCCCGAGTCTTCCACTTCCCCATAGTGAAAATCCTCCGAAGTTCTTAACTTTTCTTGATTCAATGGTCGAGACAGGTCCCAAAGGAAACTCATATTGACGGTCTACATGCCTTTGCGACTTCAGGCTTTGACACTTTTCACTAGTGGAAACCTGGAAACCCCCAAAGTCACGTACTCCTGGAGATGACATGGTATGCTGACGTCACCTAGGGTGACATGGACTTGTGGCACATGTGCCACATGTTACTAAAAAATGAATAGATCGAGGTCCAAAAGGTACCAAATCCGAGTGACACGTGTCCCCACATGACACCACTGTCATGTGGCATAAGCCACATCATCAATTTCGCGGATGATCCATAATCATTTCTTTGGATCCAACGGTCCACGTGACCTCACGGCTTTACACTTCATGAATTTGACACTTCGGGGCTTCAACGCTTTCAATTTTTTCTCTACAACATGCTTAGTAATCGTTGGAGTGGTGAAGTTTCGAAGTTTGAACCTTGCTACCCCTCTACCACTGCTAGATCTAATGGCCCGAAACACTCCCGAAGTCCTTCCCTCGATCTAACAGTCGACGGTAATTCTAGGACTTCGAGGCTCCATGGATTTGAGTTGTAATTTTTCAACAAAGTTAGAAAATCCCAGAGTAACATACTCCTGAAGTGGTCAATTTCAGTTGACCATGATCAATGATAGAGATCTCCCTGTGCCTTCCATCAGATTGGATGGCTGACAGGACTTTGTGACTCTGACCTTCAACAGTTCAAGATTTTCCTGCCTACCAAGATCATCAAAGAAGTGAAGTTTCAATGTCTTACCTTTCACACTTGGCCTTAATCAACGACTGACGATCAAAAATCTAGATCTGACGGTTGGGACTTAACCTTTCCCAACTTCTAGTTCTGCCTTCATTGGACAACTCCTACTCACCGGCCCTTTGATCCAACAATCCATATCTCCCTTGATCCCTCAGTTGTGATCACTCCCAAATTCGAAAGGGATGGTCATGATACCACGATCCCTTTTAAGGATCTCTGACACTCTGGATTATGCATGGAATCTGCAATTCCATTCCTCCTTATCTTTTCGACTTTAAGGTCGTAAATTGATCTCAACCATGAGACTCTGAACAACAGATCTGGCCCATATCATCCTGGTGTTTTAGCCAGTAGATCTGATACCAATCTGTAATGTACCCAGGCACCCACAGGCTGGACTATGCCACTTAATTTGACTGCAACACACCCATCCACCAGCAGGAGAGGAACACTACAGTCCAAGGACTCTGTTCTCTGATCTTATCTCAAAATCAAAGAACAGTTCAACAATGTTAGAGGCATGAAAATTGCATGCATAAGACAAGATCCATGCTACAACATAAGAAGTAAACAACGTGTCATGCACAACAAATAGCCAACATAAAGACACATTAAAATACATATCTTAAAGATAATTAAATACACAATGGAAATAACATTAGACAAAAAACAGAGAGAACACTTATATTTCAAGTAACATTCACCAACTGGCTACAGACCAAGGACATTTATCCCAACGATATACATTGTTTTTCTTTTACACTCAACAACAGGTCACCCCTGAGCCAGGGCTATGAATCCACAAGAACGTGTCCTAGGCCAAATATAAAACACGCAACAGTTGGCTAACTAGCTCTCAGGTTTCCCAACCACACAACAAATTCTAATTTCCATATCTCTTCCCCCCTCAGCCTGCACAACCCAAAGAAATGAACACCTTTCTCTGCCATGTAGTCCCTGAGGTTGTTCCATTTCTCTCCAGGGATCCAGTGCTATTGGTTAGGAAATCTCCCTACTAGAAACTCCAAGGATTCTCAGCTGTGTGAAGTTCTTGCAGAACTACCATCGATATCATACTAACGGGATTTTCAACACTCAAGCTATCATAGGCCTTTCAACACTCACAACAATCCAAAGTACACCAACTCTCTTCTTCCTAGTCTGCATAACCCAAGAGAATGGACCCCCTTCTCTACCACACAGTCTCTTAGGTTGTCCATCTCCTTCCAGGGCTCCAGTGCTTCTGGTAAATAATATCCATGTTGGGACTCTCAAGATTCGCAGTTGTAACCAAACTTAACCAAGATCCACCCAAACAACCATTTGTATCCATGCTCAGACCAAGAGCACATGAATTCTAGAATGAGTAAGGAAAAAGAAGAAGAAGAACAAGGGGAAGAAGACCCAAAACAACCCCCCCAAGGGATGTTTAAATTACATGAAGACAAGAGCCACATGGCTTCCCTCCTAAGAAGCTCATATAACCCCTTTTCTCCATAAAATCAATTATGGGTAAAATAAAATAATAATAAAAAGACTTATCCCCTCAAGCCCCCCTCTCTCGTGGAATCATAGCCCCATATCACTTTTGTCCTTGTCTGTCTTGCAGCCAGCGGTGTATTTTATTAATTTATATGAAGTATTACATTTTCCTAGGCACTCTGGCCCTTTTTCAACTTTATTGGCTCACCATCCTAAGTCATAATTACATAATACATTCTAGTTCATAAGGGTTAAAACCAAGGTGTTACATTCCCTAAGAGATGTGCACTAGTTGTTTCAACCAATAACCCTTAAAGAGGGCAAACATTTCAATCCACCACTTGTGTGTGATGAGTTATGATGAAAAACCGAACTTAGCCAGCCATATTTATATGGGAAATCCTGGCTAATTAATCCAAAAGTTGTGTCTTTTCACAAAATAGAGCCTACATTTCAAGTTGCTCTTAAAATTCAAATTAAATCAATTTTCAACATTAAAACCATAAAGAGGGTGACAACATCCTTCCTAGGGTGATGTTAGGTCTCCTCCATGAGACGTTGAGGTCATCTAGCAAAACGTTGGGCCTCCAAAGGACATCCTCCATGCCACACGTGCAAAAATTGCAGTCCAACATCTCTCAATGTCAAACCCTATCTCTAGGTGATGTCATTGGGCTAGGGTGACATCCAAGGTCTCCAAATCCAATGTCCAAGTGGGGAAGGGTGGGCTCCCATTATCTAGGCCTCCCGGGGTGCCTCCAAAGGAAACATATTATTCCTTCACTGTGAAATCCTTCAATATCTTCTTACCCCCTAGTTGGGGTTCCAACATCCATCTGTGAGCTTTGAGTCCTCATGAAGGTCTGAGCTAATCATTCCCTCATGTGTACCTGTCCACCAGGAAAGGTCCTACAGAAACAAAAAGTACGCCCTCCAAGGGTTCATAAGTCACAAGTATCATAGCATGTAAATCACATCCAATAATTAAATCGCCCAAACATGTGCATCAAACCCCCTTGAACCCCAAACAAATGCTCAAAGACGTTATGTAATTTGACAAGTTAGGTTTGGAGAGGGTCTCAGGGTGTCCTATTGGGCTAATCCCCTTTAAGTTTGGGGTGTTTCCTAGGTGGAATCTATTCCAAGTTGTGCAAGTGTATGAAGTGGCATGGGGTAAATATTTGGGCATGGGGTGCATGTGATAATAGGGAAATGTAGAGTCTTACATGCAGATGTCTTTGTGGAGGGTGAGATTCACCTTGTCATGGATGCAATTGTTTCCTATCCCATTCATTTCCCATTATTCTTATCTTTATTTCTTTTGATATTTTTCTCTTGTGCTACAAGGGAATAGTTGAGGGCCATTGTCTTGGCTTGATGACTAGAGGTGATAGTGTTATCCACAAACATTTCATAGAAACAAGAAGGTTGGCTCGTGATGAGACCCCCTTTGTCTTGACTATGCCATCAAGAGCCACTACCCTAGTTTGGTGACCAGATAGGTGGTAATGTCATATTGCTACATGTCCATGGTCATAATAGGTCATCTTGTGATGAGACCTCATATCCATCAACTAGTACCTTGAGTGTTTATGTTATCTTGTGGGTCCCATTTTCTTGTTGAGAAAATTTTCATTTCTTTCTCAGGGATCCCTGGGTGAAGCATCCCAAAGGTTTCAAGATTGGTTTTTAACTCTTGCCAACTACTTTTACTCTCTAGGCCTTTATCCCCTTCTTCCCATGAGGTAAGGTACAACCCTTCCTAGTGTATCCAATCCAAATTCCCAAAAAGGAAAGGGGAGATGGAAGGAATAAATATGGAAAGTGGTAAGTATGGAGTGAACATACAATGAATTTTAAAACATCCACCCAGTATCAACCCATCCTAAAGGGAAATCAAGTTACTAGGGCACTATGTCACCCTTCCAGGTTTGAACGAGGCAAAGAGAATAATTTCCAAGAAAACACCATGAAATGAATAAGGATTCAACACAACATGTTCAAGTGCTTCAAAAATCAAAGAGATACATACCATGATACCCAGACTCATTACCTCATGGAGAAAGACTCACTGCTACTTCAGGACTAGGCTGGTGTGATGGATACTATTGATGGTGATATGTGGACTGCTCTGAAGAAAAGAAGGGTCTTCCAGGGCCATGCTTAAGTCATATGGATCTCGACACTCCATGTATAGGACATGTGGGCCTCGAGACATGACCTCCTTAGTTATCCCTAGGCTATGGGATAATAGTATTAACAGAAGAAAACTCCACTTGTTGATTACAATTACCTGAACATTTGTATATCATTCTTTATGGTAGCTATTTTTGTACACAATAATATAAATATGCACTACTTGGATTCCCACTCGCTTTAATATCCTACGGTCGGTAAAATTGCACAGAGGGATTGGTATGCTCGAGATAAAAGCTCCATTATCACTACCCTGGAAGGAAATCACCAACAATCAGATATATACCTTTTTGGTGATGATGGATATGTAGTGTCCACATTTACATCTTATCATTATAGACTTTCCGATATACAGTATATGGTGACGATGGAAAATGGAGGAGCTCATAGTAGAATTTTTTTCGCATGTATATGATATATTTGGGAAAATTCCATAAGGTCTCTCTGTATTCTGGCACTTCCGTTAGATCTAATTTTCTTCTCAAAATCCTCACACGATAGGCCTTTCTTCGTAAAATTGTTTTATCATATATACATAAATATGAGAGAGAATTATGCGTAAAATCTCATAGCCTCATGGCATCTCGACGTACAATATCCAAAAATACTTTACCTTCATATTGAAGGAACACCTTTTAGAATAAACATGAAGAAACACTCTTAAACAAGTAATTGTGTTTGAATGTTTATTTTGTAGTCTGGTTTGGGGATATTTCCGCCAGTGATAGTATAGTATGGGGATAGTGTAAGTGTGAGGATAGTTTAAGTGTGAGCACATACTATATACATACTTAATATCTATATTATCTATGTATTTAGTCATATAATAAGTTTGACTATTCATTATGTATTTTCAAACTTCATCAGCAGGGACTAAGTTTTTATGCAACACTTGTTTCATTATGAAATGAGAAATTTCAACTTAGTTAATAGGTTGATATTAAAAGTTTATGATTTAGTTATAAAGTACTCATCTGGTTAAGGTCTCAAGGTCTCAATTCATATGGACATATTGACAAAAAAAACATCTTTTTAGTTGTGATTTAATAGCATATTGATTTGTTTAAAGGTTAGCCAAGCTTAAGGTTTTATTTGAAAGTAAAATGAATATTGCATAAGTAGATGTACCTAGATGCAGATAGATTTTTCGATTTGGAAAAAATTGTCCAATTCACATTTAGAAATTCAAAAATTAAGCAAATAATTTCTATAAAATAAAAATTCAAAAATTAAATAAATGATTTATATAAAATATGAGAAAACTATTAACAAATATGTTAACATGGAAGGTTGATTCTGGCTCAATGTTTATGAGAGAACTATTAACAAATATGTTAACATACAAGGTTGATTCATGCAATAGTTTATTGATTAGGAAATGTGTTATTTCAAAAGGTATAAAGTTTAAAAAAATATTAAAATTCAAAAATTAAATAAATGATTTATAAAAAATATGAGATAACTATTAACAAATATGTTAACATGGAAGGTTGATTCATGGCTCAATGTTTATGAGAGAACTATTAACAAATATGTTAACATGGAAGGTTATTTATGCAATAGTTTGTTGATTAGGAAATGTGTTATTTCAAAAGGTGTAAAAGTTTTAAAAAATATTAAAGCTAATGTCATTTGGAAAATTTTATTTTGTGGAATTAAATAAATAATGAAAATGCTCTTTATTGTTAAATGTAATTATGATTAAATATACATGTTATGTGTTTTTGGTAAAATTTATTTCAATGCAAACTTATTCTTTTAAGAAAAAGTTAAATTATGTTTGGGATACTAAATTTTCAACAAAAGACAATGATACTATAAGAAAGGTTTGTATGTAATTTATAATATAACAAGTTTCATTGTAGTGGCGATGTTCTTACTGACAAGCGTGATCAACATTGAGACTTATTGTTGAATGCATTTAGTGTTTCACTTATAACACGAGTTCATCTTTCTAGATCCCATGCATTTTTTTATAAGATTAAGATGATAATAGAGGTGTTATAAAACAAAAGAAAGAGAATGAATCTTCATCTTTCTAATGATCAGAAAGAAAGGGAAAAAATTTACAATGGAAGTGAAATTTACAAGAAGAAATCCATGGAATTGCATGAATGGGTAGGTATTCCCAAGGGCCTAATACTCCTTGATGAGGTTGAAGAATATGGGTTTGCAAGGGAAATAGTGAGCTTGAAGAATATGGGCACGTGAGGGAAACATGCTTTATGCATGAAGTAGAATAAGAAGATTGAGCACCAATTCAAGACAATTGGGAGATTGGTACAATATGGTCTAGAGATCAATGCTTATGTTGTGCAATGCAAGATGAAAAAGGTGTCTGGAGTGAAGAGCAAGGAGTTGCTAGTATGGAACACCATATTTGAGATCTCCATTAATGACCCATTCATTGGAAAGATTTGTTTCAAGAGCATTGTCACTGGGATTAAGAAATGACATTGTCTAAACTTTTTATGTTTTGGTGTTTTTCACCAGAATCCGACGATATAAATTTGGGTGAAACACCCATTTATGTTGTCTAAATTACATTTTTGAATGCATCAATGGATTCAACGTCCTGAAAAAACTGGGATGATTGGATTATACAGACTCAACCACTTAAATATACATTTCTAACAATTTATGACTAAATTTCAGATAAAATCAACTGAAAAATATACCAAAAAAAAAAAAACACCAAAACATAAAATGTTTAGATTGCACATTAAGAAATACTTCCCTGTCGGTGCCTTCGAAATTGAAGAGAATGATAACAAGTAAAATATGGGTTTTTTAAGAAATAAACATTGTTTTTAAATACTTTGGTTGCATGAGGCATACAATATGTAAGGCAATGTGTCCATCATGGAGCAAATGTTGAAATTATCTTGTGTTGAACTTGGGGCAAATGCGAATTTTTGCTTGAACACATTAGCAGATGTTAAAGATTGATAAGACATATTATGATTCATAATTTTTTATGATATTACTATTTATTGAAGAGGATGAGACCAAAATTTATGAAGAAAGCATGAGAGAAATGTGCAATGAACAAATATTTTTGAAGGTATACATAACAATATGTAAATATATAACAGTATGTAAATATATCAAGAAACACAATGAAAACTTCTTAAATATATGTATTATCATTAACAATTCAAGCCAAACTGCAATGAATATCAACAATGTATAGTAAATATATCAAGAAATACATTGCAAATTTCTTAAATATATATGTATTGTCATTAACAATTCAAGCCAAAATGCAATGAATATCAACAATGTATATTAATAAATTTCTTAAAATTTATATAAAAAAAATCTTCTAAAAATATATATAATTACAAGAAACAAAATGAAAATCCCTCTAAATACAAGCATCCATATATACTCAAACCTCTAAATTCATGCAGAATACAAACAAATATAGTGTAATTTTAATATATATATATATATATATATATATATATA
>CBVK0100352427.1:0-21051 GCA_900067695.1 Picea abies
GCTCTTCCGATCTCACTGTCGATCATCATCTCCTCATGGGTGTGTCTATGGCATCGTCCAACCTCTTTGGTTTTCCCATGTTGTCAAGGGTAGATGGGTCCACTCCTTGGGCATGCTTCCAAGTTTCCCTACCCTTTCACAAACACAACCCAAGTCTTTGTTAGTCATTCTAAGGCAGGTAAGGTGCATGCCCTCTTAGTGTCGCACATCACCATTGTGCGTCGAAGGTTCTCCTGCCAACACCCAAATGCCTTCGTTCACCCAACCAATCTCTTATTCCTCGTGATTTTCATCTATTATGTCATTGAATCTTCCCAAGAAGCATGCACACTTGATGGGTGTTGTGGGAGACCTTACATCCTCGCCCACTCCAAGTTGTTGTCATCCCCAACAATATCTGTCAATTTCCATGGTGTCTTTTCCATATCTTCAAATCTTTCCACCACTCAATGATTGTTATCTCCTCAACTATTGTCATTAAGGAAAGCTCTCTTTAGGAAGTTCTACAAAGTGTTCCCAAGTGTTGTATTCTCTTTACCCATGATGGTTTCGATACTTCGACTTTGTCATTTTTGTGTCATGTACATTGTATCCTCTCAAGTTCCGAATTGGTTGGGTGATCAATCCAACTGTCATGTTCGTCGCTAGAGAATGCACATCTCCACATCCAACAAAATATTTTTTGTCCACCTCATCATCATCATGTCTAACCCCTCTTGGTCTTGTTGAGTCTCCCGCTATAGTATCAAGATGTTCTTCTCACTTAGTTGAATCCCTTCAGTTTTGGACAAGATCTCACCCCTTTCCTTATTTTGGCAAGTCTCCTCCACAACCCATTTGTTCTCTTGCAACTTCCCTATTTGAGTATTTCAATGACACCTCCACTACACATCATCATTTGTGTTTCTTTCTCCTACGACACATTTTTGTCTTCTTAATTTAGCATGAAGAGTGTACCCAATAGCCTCCCCCAAGACTATTGGCATACATCGTGTCTGAATTATGATATGTACACAAGTATCACATGACCAAATGAACTTCCTTTAGTGTGCATCCCAACTTATCAAGTCATTCTATAGTAAGTTGGAAGACATATATCCTCATGGCCTTCCTACAAAATTTCACAATCAATGTTGTATTTTTATCTTCATATATTACCTCTTCCACATTTGTGTCCAAATATAGTTGAGTAAGTTCCTCCATGCATTGTCTTGGCTCAACTCTTTGCGTTTCTATGGTGGGTAAGTGTACTACCCGATCTTCCACAATGTCCATAATCTACTATTGATGACTATTCACTTGGTTATGTTCCTCGTACTCCATGGAAAGTGAAGATTCCAACCCTCTCTTACACTCATGTTCATGGTTTTGCAGGGTCCTCAATTGACCAACCTTCCCCATGGTTGTCTTCAACGAAGTCTTCATCACCATCCATTGTTTCTCTTCTTTCTCCAAACTACTTAGAGATGTTTCAGTGTGGATGAATTCTCGATATTGTGTCATGTTGCAAGGCTTGTCAGTACTCCCACTAACTCCTTCTATCAACTTGATCACACAAATTCGAGGCATCCTCTCGAGCTTCCTCTTCGTCATGAGGGGTGTTCTTGGTGTTATGGCCTTGTCCAAGAATACTAAGTGACTTTCATGAATGAGTGGAGTTTCTTTAGCAAGTGTGAGGAAGTCCAAGTCCAAGATCATTGAATGAAATTCCGATGGAGCTACCAACAAATCTATGTTTCCAAAACACTCCCCAAATCTCAATGGTGTTGAATGAACAATCCATGTCATCGACATCATTGTCTACGATCTCCTACGATATCCTACCCACTTATAGATCTCCTACGATCCATATCTCCAACCTAGTCTACATCCACAAAGCCATGTATGTCCAACATTATGTCTAGTCCTAGTCTTCCTTGGTAGAAAAATCCATAGCTAGAAGTTCCACGCAAATACCTGAAAACCCTTTTTACTGTTGTCTAATGATCCTTCCCTGGTTTTGACATATACCTTCTCAAAACTCCCACTGCATGTGCAATGTCTAGTATAGTACAGACCATTAAATACATCAAACTACCAACCACACTCGTATATGGAACACAAGATATGTCCTCCTCCTCTTCATGTTTCTTGGGGCACTGATCTGAAGATAACTTTACACCAATAGGAATAGCTACCCTGACCGGTTTACATTCCTTCATATTAAACCTATGCAGTATTGTCTGATCATATTTTCTCTGATTTAACTAGAGTTTCATGTTTTTCCTATCTCGTTTAATTTCCATGCCCAAAATGAAATTTGCAGCACAAAGATTCTTCATGTTAAATTTGGAGGACAACTCAGTTTTCACATCCTATATAATCTCCTTATTGTTTCCTATCAGGAACATGTCATCCACATACAAGACCAAATAAATCAAATCATCACCAATTAATTTAAAATACACACAATGATACTCTTTGTTTATTTTGAATCCAAGTCCTATCACATAAGTATCAAATTTTTGAAACCACATCCTTGGTGATTGTTTTAACCATTCAGGGAATGTTTCAGCTTACATAGTTGATGTAGGAGCATCGTAAGCAGTCAAGCGAGTGTGAAGGCAAAAGATAGTTGGAAAGAGCAACACACATTTTCACGTTTTGAAATGTTTTGAAAGTTTAAAGGAGTGGATGTTAATGTAATAGTTAGGAATAAAACATACTTTGCATTTATATCTTGGAGGATGTAAACAAATCATGAGCAATTTTCTCTCATCTGTCGATGTGAAAAACATTTAAGCCCAGTTAATGAAAGTAGGTAGGTTTGAATTAATAGATTAGACAGTTATAGAACATAGGAGGGAAAACATATATAGACACCCTCTTTCTTGTATCATTAGCATAGAATAGAAGATAAGAGAGTTGTAGAAGAGATTTGTGAAGAAGAACCCATGTACAGAAGTAATCTGAGTTAAGATATGAAGCTTTGATTTAGATTTCATGGTGTTATGATGTTTACTGTTTACATATGCTGAATGGTATGCTTACAGTTGTTTTATCTTTATGTTATGCCTTTGTTGTTATTTTGTGTTGAATGTATGATTTCATGCTAAGTATATGAAGTCTAAGAAGAGAGAATGAGTTTCAATTGTTTCTCTTCCTGAGTGGAGCATTTCCTGCAAGGAGTGCAATGAAACATCCGCAAGGTGTGCATTGACGAAGTTCTGAGTTTTACCTTAGAAAGATCAGGAGGGATACCGTTGTTCTCATTCCAGCAGAAGTGTAGGTGAAGCACCAAAGTCGTGCAAGGTGTGTGCAAGATAGTTGAGGCCTTAGAACTTATCAACTAAGGTTGAGGATTAAAATATTGTTGTTGCAGGGAGTGCACAGAATCGAAAGATCAAATACCCAAGGGTATTTGAACAATTGTCGCAAGGAGTGCATGCAGGAGTCCTTTTGAGACTCAAGTTTCCAAGAGAAATCCAAGGAGGGTTAGTGTCTTCGAAGTGTTAAAAGGGAGACAGAGCGAATTTGCTTTGTAGAGGCCAAGTTCAGACGAGGAACATTGGTTAAATTTGCATAAGTCTTCAAGGAGGAAACAAGCGGTCAGAATTCTCTTAGGAGAGATCATGAAATTGCGAGGACCGTGGGATTCAGTGAAGCTACGAGGAGGTTAAGCACTAGATAAATCCACCCTCCGGAGGTGAGACTCAACGTGGACCATTGATCGTGATAGTGGAGCGTTGATCGTGATAGTGGAGCCGTCAGATCATTTTGGAATTTGGGATTTCGAAGTGGTAGGGGAACAATAGTCGGAGGCTTGTTCAAGTCCCGAAAGCCAGGAAGAAGGACAGGTGGGGAGAGTCTACATCAGAGATAGAAAGAAATTGAGGGTACAGGTGGCATGTCTTCATCAAATAGGCGGAGTCAAACCTTGTTGACTGTTTCGGGGTTCGTAGGTCGAAGAGTTGGGAGCATTGCATCTAGATTCGTGAAGTTGCGAAGTCTAAAATCTCGATGAAGTGAGAAGTCTATCTGGAAACAAACCTTTTCTGAATGCATCGAAATTCGTCATTTCGGGTTTCGGAGGTTGTGGAGGCAGGAACTCTCGACAACAAGGATCACAAAATTGCGAAACCTGAAGTCCTGGTTCAACAAAGGGTGTGATCTTACTGGGATTGGAAGACTGGAGTGGTGCTTTGTGTTTTGATCACATGGGGCATACTCAAAAGGACCTATGGATATTTCGTCGAGTGTGTGTGGGATTCCCTGTGAAGAAACCAAAGAGTCAATCAAACTCAAGGGACATATTTAAAATGATCCCGCGTGGACCTTGGACCTGAGGGTTCGGGGGTCTGCATCAAGTTTGGTATCAAAGCTTGAATCTATTTGTATATTGCAGGCAGAAGAAGCGAGAGGAGAAATAAGTACTTTGATACACATCAATTGTGGTATCAGAGCTGCAGAACAAGTATTTGCTTTCTGTAGTAGAGAAAAGAGAACCATTTTCAGCCATGCCGCCAAGAAGAAGAGACAGACCAATGCTTGATCTAGTAGTGGAAAGGGAAATGCGCGAATTACATGCCAGGCTTGATGCCATGGAAACAACACAAAGGTGCACAGTCTACGTTGGGGATATCAGCGAGGCTGAAAGTGAAAATGAAACTGGACACGAAGAAGAAGTCGCAATCGAGGATGCTGCAGATGAACGCCTATTCAGGGTTGTTGCAAGGATAGGTGCTAGAGCAGAAATGGACATTCCATTGTATGAGGGAAACCTGTATGTTGAAGAGATTTTAGACTAGATTAGAGCTCTAGATAAATACTTCGACTATGAGGATGTCGAGGAAGATAGGAAGGTCAAAACATGTTGTCACCAGACTTCAAGGGCATGCAACATTATGGTGGGATGAACTGCAGGCTGACAGACGCTGCAAAGGCAAGCAAAAAATCAAAAGTTGAGATAGAATGGTTGCGAAGATGAAAGACAAATTAATACCCAAGGATTATCAAATCACTCTGTTTCAGAGGATGCAGAATTTGAGACAGAAGCTGATGTCAGTGAAAGAATACACTGAAGAGTTCTATAGGATAAACATCATAGAAGGTCATCGGGAAAGCTATGATGAAAAGGTTTCTCGATATATGAATGGTCTGCGATATGACATTCAAGATGATATGAGCATGATGATCATTCAGAATGTGGAAGATGCTTATCATATGGCTCTGAAAGATAAAGAGAAGCTGAGTCGAAAGCAAGGTCAAAGAGGTCAAGGCAAAAGTCAAGCCAAAGGCAAAACAATTGCCCAGGACAGAACTCAGAAACCTAAAGAAGAGGGGAAGAAACTTCAAACTCAAACTAAGAGAGGAGGAAGCTCACAGAGAGGGTAGTATGCTGATAGAAATACTTTTCCTCGAGCTAGAGGAAGAGGAAGAGACAGAGGTAGTGAAGTGAAATGTTTTGTCTATGGGAAAAACAGACATAAATCTTATGAGTGTCCAGACAAAAAGAAAGAAGGTGGTGAAACTCACATTGCTGAAGCTCAGGGATGGAATGTTGAGACAGAAGATGCTGAGGGCGGAAGATCCTTGATGATGAGGAAAGCTCTCTTAATGCCAAAAAAAGGAGGCGGAGAACCCAACCCAAAGGAATAGTCTGTTTCAGACTGCTTGCAAAACAAAAGACAGAGTATGCAAAGTCATCATGGATAGTGGTAGCACATAAAATCTCATTTCTACAAAGATGGTAGAAAAGATGGAGCTAGAGACTATCGTACATCCAAGCCCATACAAAGTTTCGTGGCTACAAAAAGGACATCAGGTAAATGTCACTAAACAGTGTTTAGTTGAATTTAAAATAGGAGGATATAAGGATGAAATATTATGTGATGTCATTCCCATGGATGTTTGTCATCTATTGCTCGGTAGACCATGGAAATATGACAAGAATGTGGTTCATGATGGGAGAAAGAACACATACACCCTGGAGAAAAATGGGAGGATGCACATGTTGTTGTCGATCAAAGATAAAGAAGTGAAACCAGAGGTGAGAAATATTGTACTTCTCATGAGTGGGAAGGAACTTCTTAATGAGGTTAAGAAGAAGGAAGATACACAATTTATTATGGTCAGGAAGCCTAGAATTATTTTGACCAGTACAAGAGTGGATGATTTACTAGAGGAAATCCAGAAGTTTCTGGAAGAGTTTGTTGATATAGTAGTGGACGAACTATCTCATTCGTTACCACTGATCAGGAGTATAAGCCATCACATTGATCTTATACCTGGAGCCAGTTTACCGCACAAATCCGCATGCAGGTTGACACCGCAAGAAAATGAGGAAGTCAAGAGACAAGTCCAGGACTTAATGGACAAAGGATTGATTAGAGAAAGATTGAGTCCATGCGTTGTTCCAATAGTGCTCAGCCCAAAGAAATATGGAGGTTGGAGGATGTGTACAGACTCAAGAGCAATCAATAAGATTACCATTAGATACAGATTTCCATTGCCAAGGATGGATGACTTGATGGATTGCTTGAGTGGAGCAAGATTTTTTTCAAAGATTGATTTGAAAAGTGGATATCATCAAATTCGCATGAGAGAAGGTGACGAATGGAAGACAACATTCAAGACAGATGAGGGGCTATATGAATGGCTTGTCATGCCATTTGGATTAACAAATGCACCCAGTACTTTCATGAGATTGATGAATGAAGTCCTGAAGGATTTCATAGGGAAATTCGCCATTGTATATCTTGATGATATATTAATTTTCAGAAAAACAAAAGTAGAACACTTAAATCATTTAGCCGCAATGATGAAGAAATTACAGCAAGAGAAGTTGCTAATTAATATGAAGAAATCGTCGTTCATGAGGACATAAATCATTTATTTGGGTTTTGTTATCTCTACAAATGAGTTGAAGATGGACACAGAAAAGGTAAATGCGATTAAGAATTGCCCATCGCCAAAGAGTGTGTTTGAATTTTGAAGCTTCCATGGTTTGGCAAGTTTCTACAGGAAATTCATCCATAACTTCAGTGGGATTAGCGCACCAATGATGGATATGGTGAAGAAAAGACATAAATATTTTCATTGGACAGAGGAAGCAGAGAAGAGTTTCAACCTGCTGAAGAGGAAGATCATTGAGCAGCCAATTTTGGATTTGCCAGATTTCAGCAAGACACTCCAGGTCAAGTGTGATGCAAGTGGATTTGCAATAGGAGATATTTTGAGCCAAGATGACAGACCGATCGTATACTTCAATGAAAAACTGAATGAAGCGAAGGTTAAGTACTCCACATATGACAAGGAATTCTATGTGGTCATACAAGTGCTGAAGAAATGGAGACATTATTTGGTTCCCAAGGAGTTTGTTTTGTACAGTGATAATTGTGCTTTACAATTCATGACTCAACAGGAGAGGTTGAACCAGAAACATGCTAAATGGGTTGAATTCATGCAGAATTTCACTTTTGTAATTAAACATATTTATGGAACTGCTAACAAAGTTGTTGATGATTTGAGCAGGAAATGTTTTCTAATGCAGGAATTCAGAGTTAAAACTTTGGGTTTTGATAACCTCAAAGAAATGTATAGGGATGACCTAGATTTTAAAGAAGCGTATGAGGCATATGAGAATCCAGTTCTCAGGGACAGAAGCCAGTGGACCAAATATATGATCCAGGATGGGTTATTATTCAGAGGGAATCAATTATGTATTCCAAATCGCTCCATGAGGGAGAATTTGCTGAAAGAAAAACACAGTGGAGGATTGACTGAACACTTTGGTCATGATAAGACATTCTCAAAGTTGAATGGCTCATATTTTTGGCCAGGGATGAGGACAGATGTTAAGAGATTTGTGGACAGGTGTAGAATTTGTTAGCACACAAAAGGGAAAAGGCAGAACATAGGGTTATACTAGCCATTACCCATACCTGCAAGACCATGGGATGCAGTGAGCATGGATTTCATATTGGGACTGCCAAGGACGCAAAGAGACTATGATTCAATATTTCTGGTAGTCGACAGATTTTCCAAGATGGCACATTTCATACCATGCCAGAAAACCAATGACGCAACTCATATTGGGAACCTATTTTTCAAGGAAGTCGTTAGACTTCACGACTTGCCAAGGAGTATTGTTTCAGATCGAGATACTAAGTTTGTGGGACATTTCTGGAGGAATTTATGGAAGAAGATGGGGACAAGTTTGTCATTTAGCTCAGCGTATCATCCTCAAATGGATGGGAAGACAGAAGTCGTGAACAGAATCTTGGGGGATTTGTTGAGAAGCCTAGTGACTGAACACCACAGTCAGTGGGATCATATTCTGCCACAGGCAGAATTTTCTTACAATGATTCAATCAATAGAATCACAGGGTAGAGTCCATTCCAAATTGTATATGGGATGAAACCAAGGGGAGTTTATTAATTGAAATATTCAGAACAAAATGAATTCAGGAGTGCTAGTGCATAAGACTTTGCAGAAGCAATGAAGGAGCTTCACAGTCGATTTAAGGAACAATTGCAAAGTTCAAATCAAGAATACAAGCACAGAGCAGATCAACACAGACGAGAACTTCAATTTGAATTTGGTGATCTGATTCTTGCATATCTGAGGATGGAGAGGTTCCCAAGGTGAACATATAACAAATTGAAGATGAAAAATATTGGACCATGCAAGGTCTTGAAGAAATTTGGGGCAAATGCATATGAAATTGAATTACCCGATGGGATCGGAATTTCATTGATATTCAATGTTGCAGATTTGTACCCTTACAAAGTTGAAGAAGCAGGAGCAAAGAAAGAATAGAAAGAGGTTCAATAGACTAAAAAAATTCTTGTAGCTAAAAAGCCACGGATGGAAAGCATAATTGACAAGAGAGTCAGTAGGAAGACTAGGAGAATAGAGTATTTTTAATACTTGATCAAATGGAAGGGACATCTAGTTGAAGATGCCAGCTGGGAAGATGAAGCAGAAATTGAGAAGCATGGACAGACCATGTAAGAACTCATGAACAGGAGTTCATGAAAATTTTCAAGCGAGGGAGTATGATGCAGGAGCATCGTAAACAGTCAAACGAGTGAGGAGGCAAAAGACAACTGGAAAGTGCAACATGCATTTTTCACATTTTGAAATGTTTTGAAAGTTTAAAGGAGCGGATGTTAATGTAATAGTTAGGAATAAGACATACATTGAATTTATATCTTGGAGGATGTAAACAAATCATGAGCGATTTTATCTCATCTGTCGATGTGAAAAACATTTAAGCCCAGTTAATGAAAGTAGGTAGGTTTGAATTAATAGATTAGACAGTTATAGAACATAGGAGGGAAAACGGATATATACACCCTCATTCTTGTATCATTAGGTGGTTGTATCATTAGCACAGAACAGAAGAGAAGAGAGATGTAGCAGAGAGTTGGGAAGAAGAACCCATGTACAGAAGTAATCTGAGTTAATATATGAAGATTTGATTCAGATTTCGTGATGTTATGATGTTTACTGTTTACATATGTTGAATGGTATGCTTACAGTTGTTTTATTCTCTCTGTTATGCCTTTGTTGTTATTCTGTCTTGAATGTATGATTTCATGCTAAGTATATGAAGTCTGAGAAGAGAGAATGAGTTTCAATTATTTATCTTCCTGAGTGAGAGAAGTTCCTGCAAGGAGTGCAGTGAAACGTCCACAAGGTGTGTGTTTACGAAGTTCTAAGTTTTACCTCAGAAAGATTAGGAGGGATACCGTTGTTCTCATTCCAGCAGAAGTGCAGGTGAAGCACTGAAGCCATGCAAGGTGTGCGCAAGCTAGTCGAGGCCTTAGAACTTATCAACTAAGGTTGATAATTGAAAGATTGATGTTGCAGGGAGTGCACAGAATCGAAAGATCAAATACCCAAGGGTATTTGAATGATTGTCACAAGGAGTCCATGCAGGAGTCCTTTTGAGACTCAAGTTTGCAAGCGAAAGCCAAGGAGGGTTAGTGTCTTCGAATTGTTAAAAGGGAGATGGAGTGAAGTCGCTTTGCAGATGCCAAGTTTAGACGAGGAACATTGGTTAAATTCACAGAAGTCTTCAAGGAGGAAACGAACGGTTGGAATTCTCCGAGGAGAGCTCGGGAAATTGCGAGGACCGTGGGATTCAATGAAGTTGCGAGGAGGTTAAGCGTTGAATAAATCCACCCTTCCAGAGGTGAGACTCAACGTGGACCGTTGATATTGATAGTGGAGTCATCGGATCATTTCAAAATTCAGGATTTCAAAGTGGTAGGGGAACAATAGTCGGAGGCTTGTTCAAGTCCTGAAAGCCAAGAAGAAGGAGAGGTGGTGAGAGTGTACGTCAGAGATAGAAAGCAATTGAGGGGACATGTGGCGTGTCTTCATCAAATAGGTGGAGTCAAACCTTGTTGACTGTTTCGGGGTTCGTAGGTCGAAGAGCTGGGAGCATTGCATATGGATTTCCGAAGTTGCAAAGTCTGAAATCCCAATGAAGTGAGAATTCCATCTGGAAGCCAAACTTTGTTGAACGCATCGAAATTTGGCATTTCGGGTTTCGGAGTTTGTAGAGGCAGGAAATCTCGACAACAAGGATCGCAAAATTGCAAAACCCAAAGTCCTGGTTCAACGAAGGGCGCGATCTTAGTGGGATCGGAAGACTTGAGTGGTGCTTTGTGTTTTGATCACACGGGGCATACTCAAAAGGACCTGTGGATACACCATCGAGTGTGTGTGGGATTCCCTGTGAAGGAACCAAAGATTCAATCATACTCAAGGGGAAGATTTAGAATGATCTTGCGCGGACCTTGGACCTGAGGGTTTGGGGGTCTGCATCAATAGTGGCTCCTTCTTTCCCTTCATAGCCAAGACTTCAAGTTGCTTCATATAGATTTCTTATTCCAGATCCCCACGTAAGAATTTTGTCTTCACATCCATATATTCTACTTCAAAATAAAACACAACAGCAACAAACAACATAAATCTAATAGAATTTAACTTGGAAAAAGAGAAAAAATCTCACCAAAATCAATTCCCTCAACCTAGGAATAACCCTTTGCTACTAACCGAGCTTTGTGTTTCTCCACTTTTTCTTCTGCATTCAACTTCTTTTTAAACACCCATTTGTTTCAAATGAGATTTATTCCAATCGACAACTCCACTAGATCCCAAGCCTCATTCTTATCCAAGGATTCCATTTCTCCATCCATGGCCTTTTTCTAGAGTTTTCCATCCTTTGAATCCACTACCTCCCTAACAGTTCTAGGATCATCATTAGTAATATACAAAGAAAAAATTGAATGGAAATCAGATGGATTATACCTTTCTGATTTTCTTGTTTCCCAAACCGATCTCCTCAATACTAGAGTATGAGGATATTCTTCTTCTAATTCTTGTTCTTCTGTAGAGTCTGATTCATAATCCTTTAAATCAAACTCTATTTGTTTTGGTTCTTCCTTACTTGGTAGGACATCCTATTTGAAAACATATTTTATTTCTCTAAATACCACATCTTGGCTATACACAACCTTCTTATTTTTTGGGTTCCAAAGCTTATAACCTTTAATACCATATTTATACCCAACAAAGATACATTTTCCATCCTTCTTGTCTAGCTTACTCATGTTTTCCTTTGGAACATGAATATAGGCCTCAAAGCCAAATACCTTGAAATGTGTGAGAGAAGGTTTCTTACCAGTCCATACCTATTATGGAGTCTTGTCATCCAGTGTTGATGAGGGTGATCTGTTGAACAGGTAACATGCAGTACCCACTGCCTCTGCCCAAAATTCTTGCCCTAACCCGACACCACTGAGAATGCACCTTGATTTTTCCATCAGCGTGGTGTTCAACCTTTCTGCAATTCCATTCTGCTAAGGTGTATATGGAGTATTATTCTTCCTTTCTATATCGCACTTTTTACAAAATTATTCAAATTCATTCCTATAGAACTCTCCACCATTATCTGTCCTCAACACCTTAATTATTTTCTTTGTTTGATTCTCAACAAGATCCTTAACCTCTTTAAACATGTCAAAGACTTCAGATTTCTTCCTTAGGAAATATATCCAAGTATTCCTTGAGAAGTCATCTATAAATGAGACATAGTACACAGATTTTCCCAATGATGGAACCGACACAGGTCCAAACACATCACTATGAACTAGCTATAAAATTCCTTCTACCCTCATTGCACTAGAGGGAAATCTTACCCGATTATGCTTCCCATATACACAATGTTCACATAAATCAAAATCCAAAGATCATTTAGAAATACCTTCAACCATACCTTTACCATGTAGTAGTTGAAGACCCTTCTCTCTGGTATGCCCCAATCTTTGATGCCACAACATAACCTTTTCTCCAGAGACTGTAGGAGTTTTTTCTTATTCAAATCCAATATCAAGAACAATGGAACTATTACACCCATCAATAATAATTATTCCTTGTATCTTATAAAGAGTTCCAAACCGAACTCCCTTTAACAACACCATTGCTTCTCGAACCATCCTACATGTTTCCTTTTCAAATATTGTTTTTACCCCTGCATCGTCCATTTTTCTTACAAAAATAAAATATTTGGCCAATCTTGGGATGTGAAGAACACTAGGTAATTCTCTAGTCCTTCCATTTATGATCCTCAATTGAATTTTCCTCGTCCTATGATTTTGGTTTTCTAGTCATCACCTAGGAAAACATTACCTCCATCATACCTTTCATATTCACAGAACCACTCACTGTGGTGAGTCATATGAAAGGATTCACCTGATTCAACCAACCATGCCTCATGATCTACATGTTTTATTAAAGAAACCAAGTACACATCCCCTGCTTCTTCCTTGGAGGTTTTTCTTCTATAAAAGGAGAATCTTCAAATCCCTTCTTTTTCTCAACTTTGGATCTACACTGCTTCTTGTAGTGCCCTTATTTTCCACATCTCCAGCATACCTTTACAAACTTTCTAGGATATTTATATATACCCTTAGACATACATATCCCACTTGAGGACTTAGATCTATTTCTTTCCTAGGAGCGTCCTCTTGCAAATAATTCATATGTTCTATGTCCTTCCATGTTCTTTTGTTTCATCTCCTCTGACAACAAGGATGAGACCACTTCATCAAACTTCAAGGAAGTTGTATTAATACCTATGGAAACAACCAGACCATGCCATGATTCTAGTAAAGAGAATAGAAAATTGATACACTTATCTTCATTTGAAATTTTAATCTCAACAGATACGAACTAACTTACCATAGTATTGAAGGAGTTGAATTTATTTTCCACCAAGTCTCCATCTCTCATCCTTAGGTTATACAACTTCTTTCTCATGAATAGTTTATTTACTAGGTACTTAGACTGATACAACTTCCCAAAATTATCCCATAAATCCTTGGCTATAGCTTCCTCTGAAACATTCGATAATACTGAATCTGAGAGACACATTCAGATTGTGCTCTTTGCCTTGCAATCCAACTTTTTCTAGTCATCTGTTGAAGTTCCTGTAGGTGCAGTACCGGGATCTACTAATATTTGTATACCAAAATATCTTCCATCTTCATCTTCCACAACTCAAAAATTTTCCCATTAAACTTATCGATCTCCATTTTCGAACTTCTTGCCATTTCTCTTCACCTGAAGAATCAATACCGCAGATCTGCCATTGTAACAAGGATTATCACAGACCTGAGCCAAACCCTTGACCACAAAGGCATCCCCATGAAGCCAATGATTTATTTGATACCATATGTAGATTTCAACCTTGTAAAATATTTACTGCAAACATATTTTCAGTAAAAAACAAAAAATATACAATGACAAATACACACATTACATAGATATTTTTCCCATGGAAACCCAAACCAGGAAAACCATCATATTCTATATTCATTCACCATCATACATTGTTTAAAATACAATATACATATAGGATCCAACAACATCCAAAATCCTAACCCAATGATCTGGATTAGTCAACAACCCTAATTCCTTAACCAGAAATAGAAAACCATCGAAAAAAACCATGTGCCAAAAAACCATCCAACAATGGAAATGAAAATAGACGCAACAAAAAAATGAGGAAAAAATGTGACACGTTTCTCGAGGAAAAAAACAATTTCTCGAGGGAAATTCTTCGGAACCCCCACACAAGGGGGCTATAACCCCTTTGCAACCCCTGAAGGGGTGTCCTGATACACCCCCCTCAAACCCCCCTTGCGTTCCTAATGTAACATAATAGACACTAGAGCTATTCGTGCAAAGAATATCACACATACCCAACAAAAAAATGAGTACAATGAGGCTCTAAAGGCATTTTTATAATAAAAATGAATTCCAAAACCCTAGATATCCAAAAACCTAACCCTAGGAGATGAAGCGCCAAAAGTCATGTGGTCCCCATTGGGGTAAGTTAGTACATCAACTTCCCAGGTTCGTAACTTTTGCATATGATCTCCATTTAGGGTGCACGATACCTCTTATTGATGATGATATTCATTTTGGGGGCTCAATATGAGCCTTTCTATATCATTGGGGCACCCAATTATGAAAATACAATGTTTAGGCCCTCAAAATGTCCTCGGAAGTTCGGGACCCAAAAAACTATTACAAATAGTAAATTTCCAAAACATTGTCTTGAGCCAGTTGGATTAGGTGGGTGGCCATCGATATCCTCCTGGATCAATCCTACCCCATTAGGAAGAAACGGTATACATTGCATTGAGTTCCCCCATTAGATGAGAAAAATTCTGTTGAATTTGGCCCCAGGTGAGCCACTTTCCTTGGTGTAGAAGTTGCCTTGCTTTGACAACCTGATAAAGCTAGATCCTCTGCTGGCGAGTGCCCTTGACCTGTGTGTCCATGATCCGATCATTGTATTTCTATTCCATGTAGTCAGGGTTGATCTCTATTGGTTTCAACTATTCTACTATCTCCAAGGTGTCCAATAATGGTGGAAAATACGGTTGAAGGAGGTCCACATTGAACAGTGGGTGTAATTCAAGGAAGGGGGGAATGTTGAACTCAAAAAAAATTTCACCCACAACCTTGGTGGTCGCGTTCAATCCATATCAGAGTGGATGAATCTTCTGATGAGGCCCTATAAGGTATTCTTTCTACAAGTCCAACCAAACTTTGTCTCCCACCTAAAATTGGTGTGGCACCCGATGTTGATCATGGTGTTTCTTGTACTTGGCATTGGACTTTTGTAAAATATCATGAACCTGTTGGAGGATGTGATGGGTTTGATAAATGAACCAGGTATCTTTGCCAGCTTCAGTTGGAGCATGTGACATGTCTTCCTGGGTGGCTGCAAGGGGTAGTGAAACATCCATGGGACCCAATGGTTGAAATCCAAACCCCACCTGAAAGCGATGGTTGAGCTATGTATGGCTTTGTTGTATCTATGTTGAACATAGGGAAGACTCTCATCCTAGGTGTGAAGGTGCTTGGAATTGTATATGCGCAGGATGTGCATGATCATTCGGTTGACTACCTTGATTTGGCCATCCATCTAGGGGTGGAAGGCAGTGGACTTGGTGACCTTGGTGTCTAGCAATGACTAGAGGCTCAACCAGAATGTGCTAAGGAACTAGTTGTCTCGATATGAGATAATGGTTTGTGGTATCCCAAAGTGTACCCACACTCATTCAAAGAAGAGATTGACATTGGCCTCCACTGTGATTCTCTTCTTGCAGGTGGCCAAAATCACCATTTTGGAAAAGCGATCAACAACCACAAAGACACAGTCATTTCCATGCTTGGTGGATGGAAGGCCTGACATGTATTCCATTGATATGGATTCCCAGGGCCTGTCAGGAGTAGGAAAAGGAGTGTACATGCATTGTTTCTTAGTGGATGGTTTGGTAATAATGTAGGAAGCGCAGGAACGGATATACTTGTTTACATCCTGTCGAAGTTTTGGCCAATAGAATTGTCATTGCAGTACTACCACTTTATTTTCCACATCAAAGTGTCTTTCCACTCGACTGGAGTGGGCTTCCCAAATCATCTTTGCTCACTCACTTGATCGAACGTAGAGGTGGCCCAGATGGGAAAAAATTTCATCCCAAAGATGGAAATTACTAACATTTGTGTTTTCACCCTACATCTGGTAGGTGTTGGTGAAATCAATATCTGTCTCATAAAGGAGGGGCCATCCGGAGGTCTTGTGGCCGCAAGAGTATAACACTATGGTGAGTGTCGCGACTGGAGGTTGACTAAGGAAATCAGTGACTCATCTACTACTTCTTGTTTTATACTTTATTTTTAGGTGGACTTACTGCAAATATGTGGACCACTTCTAATGGTGGTCGTTTTGCAATTTTCCTTGTGTCTACATGAACTGCAACAACTTATGATCAGTTTGGATGACTATCTCCTTCTCGAGAATGTAATGTCTCCATTGACCACATGATTTCACAATGGATTACATTTCTTTGTTGTAAGTAGGGTACTTACAAACAACATCTAATAGTGTTTCACTATGATAGGCCACAGGGTGGTCATGTTGAGTGAGGACTGCTCCCACAACATAGTCTGAACCATCTGTCTCGATCTCAAAGGGTTGTTGCAAGTCAGGGAATAAAATCAATGGGGTTGTGCACAAGCACTGCTTAAGATAATCAAACTCTTTTTGTTGGGATAGGCCCCACACAATTTTTTCCTTACCACCACCCCTGATTATTTGGTTGAGGGCCCTTGCAATATGGGAGAATCCCAACACAAAATTGCGATAGAAATTGACAAGGCCTAAGAAGATTCGAAGCTCAGTGATCATGGTTGGGGTTGGTCAGTCATTGATTACTTGGATCTTGGCTGGATCAACATGCACACCATTGAATCAATAATGTATCCTATGTACTAGACCCTGTCCATGCCGAAGGAGCATTTTTCCAAGTTTGTGTATAGCTTTTACTGCCACAGAGTGTGCAAAACCTATTGAATACATTGCAAGTGTTGTTTCCAAGTCTTGTTGTAGATGAGGATGTCATCCAGATACACCACCACAAAATATTTAGTGAAATACCACAAGATATCTTCCATCATCCTCATGAAATTTGTTGGGGCATTTGTCAAACCAAAGGGCATAACCAACCATTCAAAAACACCTTCTTTTGAATTGAAGGAAGTTTTCCATATATATGTCTGCTCTATTAGGATGTGATGGTATCCAAACTTTAGATCAATATTACTGAAGTATTTTCCCCCCTTGAGCTGATCAAGGAGATTATAAATTTAGGGAATTCGGTACTGGTTCCTGACTGTGATTTTATTTAGGGCCTAGTAATCAATGCAGAGTCACCAAGTCCCATATTTATTCTACACTAGCATGATTGGGCTTCCACAAGGTGATGATCTAGGTCATATGTTCCCATTGTAGAGAAGTTCTTAGATATGACACTTGATCTCCTCATTTTCTAGCATAGAGCGACAATACACTGGCCCATTGGGTAGAGGTGCATCAGGGGTTAGATCGATAGGATGCTTGACCTGATAGTGCAGAGGTACCCGATTAGGTGATGAGAAGATGTCTTTGTATTCTTCCACAACCTTATCCACTTTCTTATGTTGCGTGAAGAGGTCGGTCACAGAGGCCATGGATGTGGCTGAAACCTTTTTCTCACTCTAAGAGAAAATCGTGAAGAAGAAAAAATTCTTAGTTTGAGAAATGGCCTTCCTACATTGCTTGGAAGAGATCAAGGAAATAATATTAGGTGGGAATACCTCGGGTATCCTGTACAATTTCCTATTCAAAGTAATAATAACATTGCGAGGGCTAGACTCATATGTGGAATGATATTTCCATAAAGAAGGTTGGCCAAAAATAACATCACAAACTTCAATGGGAGAAACATCACATAATTCCTCATCTTTGAATGGCTTGATTTCGTACGACAGGAGACACTATTGGATGACATGAAGATCACTTAATTGACAAAGCCATCCAATGGTGTAGGGTTGTGGGTGTAGCATTTTTAGCAAATTTAGACGCTTGATGACCTCTATTGATATGAGGTTCTCCTGGCTACTGCTATCAATGATGAAGTGCAGTGGAATGCCTTTCACCCACATCTGTGAATGAAAGAGGTGCTCAACTTTCTCTGGCTCATCAAGTTCACTAGGTTGGATATTGGTGGTAGTGATGATGGAAGTGGGTTCTACATCAATGATCTATATCCCCTTTTCTAGTTCTGAATCTGAGTCAGAACCCACACTTGATTCAAAGGATTTTACCTCAACCACTAATGACTTCTTTGAGCAGCAATCAATAGTGGTATTCCATGGGATCTTATGGAAGTTGCACCACTTCCTGATATATTTCTTTGTCTTCCCATTTTCCTTCTTTGCTTGCATCTTTGACTGGTTCTCTTGAGGTTTCCCATATTTTCTCTATCCTTTTTTATGTGGGTTGGGGATTTCCTTTCCCTGCTTCTGCTATGAGGGGCTCCCAGACCCAAACGATCGTGTCTTTTGTTAAGCTTTTGCTCAATTTTCAAAACATATCGATAGGCCGCACCCAAGGACAAGATATCCAAAAACTCCGTTTATGTCTAGATGTATATATGTAGACTTTATGATACTCTAGCACTAGATGTCGCTCAGAATATTTGACACCCATCTTGGTTGGCAAGGTATGGAAGACATTGGTGAACTTCGACACTATTTGGTCTCTTTCTTGTCGTAGTGTGGTCCATATTGTATACAAGTCGTCATAACTTCCAACATGATAGTATTGTTCTATAATATCATCCTTGAAGGAACCCCAAGTGGGGGAAACTAAAAATAAGGTGGATCCCTCTATTTCATTTTTCTCACAGAAAGTCTCCCACCAATATTTGACATGGGGGATGACCTTGAGGAGTGTGAATGTAATATTTTCTCTATCGAAAAAGTTTTGAATAGAAAAATACCCTTCTAGAAGGTTTAACCATTTATCTACGGCATCTTCATATATTTTACCTTAAATTATAGGAATATAAAAATTGATCTATACCTTGAAGGGGGTGGTGCCTCCGCTTGACATGGATGTGTCACTTGTCGACAGCTGTCAAAGGATTTTTGAAAAGTTCTCCATAATATCGTTCCTTTATCAATCAAGGGCTTCCTCGAGAAATTTTTTGAAAGGATCCTCTATCCCATAGTATTTATTTTCTCCCACCATGGGTGTTTTCTTGGGTGTGCAAGAGAATTTTTCCTCAGGAGAAACAAGCTCGAGACCCAACTCTTAATACCTTGACCATGTCAGGGACATGCATTAAAAAAAACGACAAGGAGCAGAGCACTTTGATACCACTGATATGGATTTATGAGAGAAACAAAATGAAACCACATATTTACAATATGAACACAGAGACACAATGAACAATAATAGATATACAGTTAAATGTGACTTCTATTAAATAATAAATATGTTGAAAACTGTAAAATGCATACCAAAACAAGCCTGCTAGAATGGTGGCAGCTTATCTATGCGAAGAGATGTGATGATTACACGCATTCACAAGAAAATGAGTACAATGAGGCTCTGAAGGCCTTTTTACAATAAACATGAATCCCAAAACCCTATACATCCAAAAACCTAACCCTAGGAGATGAAGCACCAAAAGTCATGTGGGCCCCGTTGGGGTAAGTTAGTACATCAACTTCCTGGGGTCATAACTTTTGCATACAACCTCCGTTTAGGGTGCACGATATCTCTTTGGAAATATATTGACAGGAAGATTCATTTTTGGGGATCAATATGATCCGTTTACCATCATTGATGTGCATGATTGTGAAAAAACAATGTTTAGGCCCTCAAAATGGCCCTGGAAGTTCAGGACCCAAAAAACTGCTAAAAATAGCAAATTGCCAAAAGTCTGTTTTGAGTCAGTTGGACTAGGTGGGTGGCCACCTATATCCTCTTGGATCACCTAGAACAAGAACAAAAAACAAGAGGAGATGAAGAAATCACTAGTAACCGGATACCAACAACCGACAAAGGTAAGGAACCAACCCTTGAACATTTTCATACTCCAGAAAGTATAGGAAACACTTTATAATGGGGAGATAAACAAATTCCAAAATCTATGGATGAAGTGGCCTATGTATAGGCTATATCATATTATAGGAAGAGGCAAGTGGTGGTCAAAATAACTAGAAAGAAGAGAATACTAACTTTGGATAGTGTAATAATGATTACTACATAAGAAACCTTGTTTGATTCCAGGCAGTCCAAAGTAAGTGAACTACTCGACGCTGGAATGGTCATTTGTAGTTCCACCATTGATAGAGAAAAAAAATACGAGTAGGAGGCAGAGTCCATGAGGATATAAATTGAACATATTAGGCATTAGGCTAAATACTACCGAGACACCACTCAAGTGATTATTTTCATGAGAGATAAGTTATAGGAAGGACACAAGCAATTTAATATAGAAATGGATATCTTTATAGCCCAAGTTGTAATATAATAGGAAGAGACCTTGCTAGGGATGATGGAACAAAAACATATGATGAGAAGTTATGAAAGGTCACACAAGACTTTGGCTTACATCAAGTATATTAGCGAAATCCAAAGGATTCTAGCTAACATGGAACAAGGAATCAACATGCTTACCGATGACATCCTAGCAAGATTCTAAAAAGTGACAGATTTTTGGATGTAGATGGTGGTGGAACCATAGTAAAGGATGCACGACAGGTGGGAAGAGTTTCTCACGAATTGGGAAGAGATAAACCAGAAAATGATTCATATTCAACTTCCTAAATTTGGTATGTCTGAAGACTTTGTAGACCTCAATGATATAATCAACTAGCTTGCAGAGCAATATCATAAGTTTGAATCCAATTTTCTTGAAATTACAACTTTGGAAAGAGGACATGTTAAGCCCTAATGTTAGCCCATTACCCCTTAATTGGGGAATATTAGATTAGTAATGCTATTTTATTTATGTCGGCATTAGGCCATTAGTTGTAATTTAGATTAGTAATGTTATTTTAATTATGTCAGCTTTAGGCCATTATTTGTAAATATACCTCCTAGTCTCCTATATATACCAAGGAGACATTTTCATTTTGAATCATCT